>OY755215.1:11550061-11780649 GCA_963576765.1 Draba incana | reverse complement strand
AACTGAATAGGCTGCGCCGATTCGGACCTGTTGAATTGATGAAGTCTTGAAATCGGGTCATCCGGTTTGGTTCGGTACTTCTGTTGGTTTACGGACCTCCCAACCGGCCGGTGCGTCTTAGGCATTTTCAGGTATGCTCCTATCTCCAGACTTAGTCATTTTTGTCTGTTGATCTTCAAGGGGTGGAAATTGACCCCTACAACGCAAAATAATTTTGAGCCGGCCTAACCAACAACAACAATCTCTCGCTTCAAAAGCAAATTGAATAATCTTAGAATTGGGGGGAAAACGTTGAAATCAGTATTTTCTTTTATGCAAGATAATAAGCTTTGAGAATCATTAGCTTGGAGGCAGAGAAGCTTCTTCATGTATAGGAACAATGTATCCAGTTATCAAGAGAAGTATCAGCTTTCGAAGAAACAACTTCCTTTGCATATGCCAAGATACTTTCTCTCATTTCAGGCCCCGCGTGCACAACTACGGTAAAACTCTAAATTCAAGATAGTAAACAAATGATCTTAGGTTATAGTGAATCTATTGTTGGTGACGGTTGGTTTAGTGTCCACATTTGATAAAATCGACAATGTTTGTTATTTGGCGGAGATGTGGAATGTGGATGTGAGGTATATACTTAAACCATTGATTTTGGTAAATGCCATTCAATGTTTGTTAGGCAAATGATAAATTGTTTCTTTGGGTAACAAAAAATCACAATGGCATTAAAATCAAAAGCAAATTCTTTGCATGAAACAGGGTGAATGTGGTTCTTGAAAATAGATAGATATTGTTGGCAACTGATGGTACTTAGCTAATTGATTTCTCTTAAAACGAAGATAATTGTTGGGGAATGTTGAATCATGCGGTTCGGGTCCTAGCTCTTTAAATTGTCTTAGCAATTGTCGTATCTTTTCGTTTAGAGTGTCCATGAATTGTTATATTACTGTTCAAATTGAGGTTCCTGCTGTATATATGTGTAAGAAGCTATTCGTAGAGCTACCATAGCACAAAAGATTGTTCATGTATTTATGGGTAATGCATTCAAAAACAAGTTAAGGGTATAAAGATGATATATGTGAAAGTTTTGCGTACTCAATTTGTAATTTTGTTTAATGGGAGGGATTTTTTTTTTTTCGTTGAATAATAAAAGAATGAGTTTCATGTAACTTTCACTGGATCTTGCAGATGGTTGGTCCTCTTGTGGCATTGGCTTTCAAATTAGAGGAGGGACGTTTTGGTAAACTGACATATTTGAGGGAAATCCTTGAAATTTTACTGAGGTGTTAGTTGGATTTAACTAATCCTGAGACTAAATTTCTCTGTATATAGATTAGGTATCCTAAACCAACCCTATTGGAAAAAGATTTTAGTTTTGCCATAATTAATAACTGAAACTTGGATGTTTTGCATAGTTGTGAAAATAATCCGAACATGGAATCTTGTGACTGATCATTAGAGGTGCAATGAACGCTTTGTTTTTCACTTCATTACGCAAAACATTTAGTTTCTAATTATTATGGCAAAAAAATCTTCATATCTTCCCACCTAATTACCTCTATCCGCTCCAGAGACCCACCAACCTTGCTTTGTTCTTACTTGTTCGACAATGGTATTAAGTGGTAGAACATGCAACCGAGGAGCCTTCGTCCCGACGTAGGACAAGTTGATCTGTGAGGAATATTGTCCCACATCGGAAGTGGGTAGGAACTTTGAGCGATATTTAAGGGACTTGGGCCTCTCCACTCATTGCCAATTGGTTTTGAGTTGGATGCCTAGGAAACTTAACATGGTATCAGAGCCTGAACTCACGCTCCTCCACCCGAACCGAAATCGATCCGGTCCAAAAGAGGCCCGATTGATCTTACCCGAAACTAATCCTAGACATGGATATTGTCGAGATTAATGGCTAGACGGGCCATTATCTCGAGGGGAGGTGTGAGGAATATTGTCCCACATCGGAAGTGGGTAGGAACTTTGAGCGATATATAAGGGATTTGGGCCTCTCCACTCATTGCCAATTAGTTTTGAGTTGGATGCCTAGGAAACTTAACATGATCGAACAAATTTCAATTGTCAAACCAAAAAGAGCAAGGCTTACCATTACCAAATTTACATGTCAGAAAATCAATGATTGAGTCCTGTCCACATCTCGAGCTTTTTAATAGCATATAAAATTATGACCAATAACAGTATAATTTTTTAATTTCTTTGAAAACAAATATGATTTAGTGACATGAGATTAACTATTCCGAATATTTAACTGAATACACTCCTTAAATAAGTAAATTACATTGAATCATATTGTTTGACTCAACATTATTTTATGCTCCAATACTCTATTCCAAAAAATACTAAGAGATGACTCAAAAGATTTAAGCCAGAGGTTGCCATTCAAACCTGCCTTCATTTGTTAAATATAAAAATCGCAATAAAAACTGCAAGAACGTAGAAACCCTCGAATATTATTGTTAGGACGAAATTTGCTTGCCTATGTAAATATATGTTGACTACATGCTATGTTACGAAGAAGAACGGAGAAGAATGGGTTCGCAGAAACTAAACATTGCTCTTCTTCTATCTTTGTTTCTTCTACTTCTTTGTTTCTCGTCTGAAATTGGAGTCGTTGAGGCCACTAGCCGGAATTTAGGTGACCGTTAATTTATATCTTTTTCTAGTATTTGCCTAGTTTCATTTTTCTTTTAATTTGTAGGTTAGATGCTAAATTATGTGTTCAAAAACTAAGAGAGGAACTTTATAAAGCAAAAATTGACACCCCGCCATCTAAATCGTGCGGAGGTAAAACACGAGGAGGAAAGTCATCTTCTCGAGCGTCGAAGAGACCATGTCCACGTCCTCCAAGAACATCCTCTATAGACCCTTGAATAAGAAGGTAGAAAGATCGCTGGTTCATATTGTATTGCTAATAAACCCCAAAGCACCTTTTGTATAGGAGTTCTTAATCTTTTCCTACATATATCATTTGCATAATTTTAGTCATTTATTTTGGTGTTGTATAAGTATTGAGATCCATGTTATGTTTGTATACAATTGGACTAAAAAAGTCAATGTTAATATCTACATTTTCTTAGTTAATGTTGGATTTTATCAGACCTATGTTAGCAAAGTCAACGTTCACTTGAGAATTAATCTGCAGACACGATTGTTATAGAATAAATATGTCTATTGCAAATATTTGGAGAATTAAATGACCGTTTATCCCATCTTGTATCTTTGTTTATTCTACTTCTCTGTCTCTTCTCTATAGTTGGAGAGATTGATATCACTCGCCAGAGAGTTGGTCAGTGCCTTCTTGTGTATGTTCTTATTCCAAATTGTTTTCAGTATAGCTCCAGCTATCCCTGAATTTGTTTCTCCCATAAAATATTTTTTACTAACCTAAGAGCCTTTATTCTAGGAATGGAACAATTTTTTAAAAATATTCATTAATATATTACGAGAGTTTATATTAATTGGTTTTATGGTTGTTTCTGCCTAAGAAGCATGGAAACTCTATTTTATGACGTTTCACGCTCCGGAATCGGAATCTCTTGGAATCGTCGTGGAATCGCGATTCTGAAAATTACCAATTTGGAAGCGGTTTGGAAGCGTCCGATTCCATTTTGGAATCGCCACAGAAGCATATCTTTTACTTTGGAAACGTGAAAACGTAAATATTAGGAAGCTTAAGGATTATTTTGTAATTTTTATAAGTTAAAAAGAATAAAAAACCCTAAAGAAATAGGAATCGTCATATTCCCTAATCACAACGACTCGTAATTTTTCAAACGATGTTTTTTTTCAATTTAATCTTGAATGTTTTTAGAATGAGGCTTAATTTTGAATATTTGATAATTGATATGATATATATATATATAATATACGTTTCCAAAACGTACCTGATTCCTAATTTTTTCAAAAAAAATCGCTTCCGCGTTTCTGAAAGTTTCGCTTCCACGTACCCGATTTCGATTCCATGCAACATAGGTTTCTGCACACGATAGATAATTATGAGATTCGGTTAGAGACTTCTCCAGAATATCTCTATATTAAATAGTAGAACATCTTCATCATTGTTAACATATCATATGTCTATCTAATTCCGCAGTTGATCTTAGTAGAAAAACCAATGAGAGGGCGAATTTCAACCCCTCCATCTACGACATGCCGAGGACAAAGTCTTGGAGGACAACAACCACGTCCACGGCCGTATATTTTTTTTTGTAATAAGTCATATCTTGTCCGTGTTACAAGGACCATAATTTTTCTACTTTATCCGTGTAAACACTATCGGGCCAAACTGGATATCTCGTGTTGCATTTCCGTATTTGCCCAAGAAAACAAAGAAAAATAAATTATTTTTGATGCTTTAGTACTATAAGCTGAAAATATATAGAAATTAAACACTAAAATAAAATGAACATTCCCTTACTATTAAAAGGAAAGTACAATTAGTGAAAAAATTTAATTATTTTAATTTAATTGGCTAAAAACTATGACATGTAATATTGACATGTATTTAAGTAAAAGATGACATGACTTAAATTTATGAGGAAATTGCTAATAATGACCTAAAACTTGATTTGAAATGCAAAAATATCCCCTCATCTCATGCTTAGCATAAGTAACCTAAAAGGGTGGTTAAATTACAAATACAGCCTTAATGAGCAAACATAAAAACGAAAAGCATAATGACATTTTTAGCTTTTTGACATCTACACCGGAAGTCTACACAGTAGACATCAAATGACGTCTACTTTAAGACTGGAAAAAAAAACTACATCGTAATTAAATCTTATATTTAAATTTAGAAATTGAAAAAAATATTTTTGTAAAACTTTCTTCATCATAATTAAACTATAACAAATTGTGAAGTATGAAAAATAAATCTTCACAAAATTGATTCAAATTACAACCAAAAGACAAAAAGTTTTGAAAATGAATGGATGAGTGAGTTACATACGGTCTACACAGTAGACATCAAATGACGTCTACTTTAAGACTGGAAAAGAAGTCTATATCGTAATTAAATCTTATATTTAAATTTATAGATTGAAAAAAAATATTTTTGTAAAACTTTCTTCATCATAATTAAACTATAACAAATTGTGAAGTATGAAAAATAAATTTTCACAAAATTGATTCAAATTACAACAAAGAGACAAATAGCATGGTCAAATGAATGAATGAGTGAGTTAAATATGTAGACTTCATATGAAGTCTACATAAACCTGAAATTTTAACCTAACCGGATAATTTAACCCTCTATATATAACAAGTTAACTGGAAACCAACTCTAATTTTGTTAAAAATAACTGCAACCACACACTCTCTCTCTCCAACGGCGATTTTTTGTTCCTTTCGCGTCGAAGATCTTCATCATTAGTCGTCGTTAACCACCGCCGTCTCTCCTTTACCGAGTTTCTGTAGTTGTAACTGACATAACTTTAATTCATTCTTTCTCATAAACTCTTCGTCTTGATATGATTTACTTGTGGTTTATACAGATCTGGGACACCGCCGCCACTCCTTTACCGAGTTTCTCTAGTTGTAAGTGATGTAACTCCTCTTCATCTTTTATCCCTTGACTCATATTATTCTTTGTCATAAACTATTTCTCTTCATTTGGTTTTGTTGTGGTATATGCAGATCTTGTCCACCGTCGTTCCCATATTTATTTTGTTCGAACTAGTAAGGTTTCAGATCTGACTTTCATTTTTATCATTTTTACCTTGTTTCTTGTGGTATATGCAGATCTGGGGCACCGTCGTCTCTCCTTTAAGTCAGATTTTGTAGTTGTAAGTGACGTAACTCCTCTTCATCTTTTATCCCTTGTCTCTTATCCTTCTTTGGTATAAACTATTCTTCTTCATTTGGTTTTTTGTGGTATATGCAGAGCATATGAATTTTGTCACAACTGGTAAGGTTTCAGATCTGAGTTTCATTTTTATCCTATTTACCTTATTTCTTATTTAAAATCTGTTTATTTCATTTTGTTTCAGATCGCAGCTGCATTCATTGTTGCAGATCTGCTTCACACCGTCGTTAACAAATTTATTCAGATCTGACTGGCAATTTTATCGTTTTTATCTTCAAATTTGTTTTAAATCTGTCCATTTACATCTATTTGACCATTTACCTGTTGATATATTTATTTTAGATCTTCATTGTTGCAGATCTGAGTCACACTTCCTTCCGTCACAAGTAAGATTTGTGTGTTTTGTTTCGTTATTGTTGACAGTGTGATGCTGAAATCGTAAAAAACAGTCTACAATATTAATGTATTTGTCCAGAGAAATGTACAATGCAGCCTACGTAAGAAGTCTGCAACATAGACCTCACTTGCAGACTTCACTAGACGTCTAGTATTTATTGTGTGTGTTTTTTCATTATATGGTACTTAGTTCTTAATGTATTACGTAATCAGGTATGAGGCAATATAGCTACACACAACCGTCTAGTAGTTCCGCAAGGAGTGTGAGTTCAACTCCTCGTCGTAGCGCAGCACGAATTTCTGGATTTCCCAAGATGTGTAAGTGTGGTTTGGTGGCAGTTCTTAAAACCTCCACCTTAGTAGATAATCCGAGTCGGAGATTCTATGGATGTGAAAACCATGTTGTACGGTTTGTCTTATTCTCGTTTAAATTCAAATTTGTTGGTTTTGTTTTTGATTCACGTTTTAATATTGTCTTGTGTTGGATTATGTCTTCTGTCTTTCTATAGGATGGTCTTTTCCATATATTGAAGTGGTGGGATGAGGCTGTTATGGAAGAATTCAAAGAGATGAGGCAGGTGGTGGATGAGCAAGCATCTTTAATTCGTCAGTTAACATTTAATCAACGGCACGCCATAACAGATTGTGGATGTGGTGCTAGGTTAGATTTGAAGACGATTCGAAGTAACCTTCAGAAAACAAAGATGGAAATTAACTCGACTAAAGCTTCTTGTGAAGAAGTGTTGTAGAGGCGTCGACGTTAAGGACCTTGTGATGGTGTGTTTAATTATTGTATGTGTGATGAGTTTCTTATATGTTTGGTGGACAAGTTCTTAGTTTCTCTTATCCATTAATGTTGTATAATATTGAAATTAGGATTGTAATATATGGAACAAAGCCTCTGATCTTTTGCCTCTTTATGGGTTGTCATACGTGTTCATATTCTAATGTTGGTCTCTGTTTTAGGTGGATCCGACGTTTGGTTAAGAGATGCATTTTACGGATTTTAGTAGAACTATGATATATTTTGGTTTTTATGTATTTTAGAATCCAAGGATTTTTATGTATTTTCGATTCAAACAACATCTACAATTACATAACAAACAACAAACCACTAAACCCTTTCGAACTACGAAGTAACATACTAGATAGCAAACTTGTACAAAACGATAATTGCCACAACAAACAGAGCAATGTTCTTTAAACTCTAAAGCTGCATCTTGCAATCTTTAATTTCTTTTTCAATACCATCTAGCTCTTTCTTAAAATTCTTTGTCACAACTCCACAAGTATTTGTCTCCATTGTCAGATTTTCCATGGTTGATTCTGAAACTGCTAAACCCTTCTCTAAACTCAATGAAGTTCTTTCAAGATCACCAAGCTTTGGTTTCATTTCTTCAATTTCTTCAAGCATAGATTCATCCGTCCATTTGAACAAGTGAAACTGATTTTTCTACAACATACAAGAACATTTTCAATCGAATATGAAAATGTACTCAAACATATTGTCAAACCAAATTTTTTTACCTCATCTCCATTTGGACAAGCATGAAATGGCCTCCTTGGGTTCGTCGACGTCCTTGAAGTCAATAGTCTTACACGTTCACCACATCTACAGTGAATCGGAATCCATTTTCCTCGGTCACTCATCGTTGTCTCGCCGATTTTCCCCAAATTCTTCTCTCTTTGAAATTGTCAAAGAAGGAACAAAATAAGAACCCTAATTTCGACACTCAATTTTATCCCCAAATCGCAAAACTATGTCATTTTAGACTTACAGATCCAACCCAATTTGCCACGTGTTGTACAAGTTAACAAGATATTTGGCAAACATTTGTAGACTTCATATGAAGTCTACAACGGCGTAAAAGAACAAAATTAATTACATTTTAGTGGCCCCAAATTTTTTGGTTGCTTGTGGCCTTCAAATATCGAGGACCGGCACTGTTTATGTGTCATATATGTTCACACTTCATCGGGAAAAAATATTTGGCAGGTGTAAA
Organism: Draba incana; assembly: GCA_963576765.1. Classification (NCBI taxonomy): domain Eukaryota; kingdom Viridiplantae; phylum Streptophyta; class Magnoliopsida; order Brassicales; family Brassicaceae; genus Draba; species Draba incana. The sequence goes on along the minus strand of OY755215.1, from coordinate 11,772,438 downwards.
GAGTACAATTTACAAAGTGACAGTCCTGAGTCAGAACTTTTACACGTATGATTCTCCTTTTAAACTCGGACCATTTATTGTCTTTGGCTTTCCAAACACTATGTAGACTGCAAATGAAGTCTGTAACGTAATTAAACCGTTTTTTAAATATAACAATTGAAAAAAAAATACTTTTGTAAAACTTTCTTATTCATAATTAAACTATAATCATTTGTGAAGTATGAAAAATAAAATTTCTTAACATTGAATGAAATTATAGAAAAAGACAAATTGCATTGGAAATGAAATGAATGAATAACATGTTGTATACTAGAGTATACATGAATACCAAACGCTTATACTCCATCACAATTTAGTTAGCTATTGAAATGATTTGTTTTTGTAATTGGGTACAAATAAGCTGTATGAGTTTATGCTTGTAGTGGGATTATGTTTTGGTATTCATATAGATAGTTTAAGGTTTATAGTAATTGTAGTTGTAATGTATGGTTTGATTTAAGGTTCATAATTCCTACATTAACACGTTTAAAAACATAAACCTTGCACAAAATTGATAAATTGTTAATATATTACATGTTTGAATGTTTGATAAAAGTTTTAATTTAAGGATTTGAATAATCCTTTGAAAATAATAAATTTAGGGTTTCAAATTGTAGACTTCAATCAAAGTCTACTTTAGGGTCATAGACTTCATTTACAGTCTACATAGAGTTAGGGTTTTGATTTAGAGTATAGGGTTTCGGGTTGTAGACTTCATTTGCAATCTACATGAACCGAAAATTTTAACCTAACAGGCTAAATATACAATAAAATCTACGGACTAAACCGCGGAATCCTCCTTCCTATGTTGTCTCATAGTAAACCAATTGTGTATTTTAATCCTCCTTCCCACGTTGTTATTACCGTGTTGAAACATGTTTGTAAAATTTAAGTTATTATCATGTCAAAATTGAAGTTACAAAGATCTTAATCATGTAAATATGTGTTAGTATTTAACCATTAAGCTATTGCAATTTTTTCGTTCCAATCACATCTATTTCAGATCCAATGTCTATTGTTTAAGAGACGAAGAGAAGTGACCCTTTTAAAAAAAAAGCAAAGCGGAGACGTGACTTCTTAGTGAAACTGTCACTTTCACTGTCACTGTCACATAGTTAATGTCATAACTTTTGAAACGTTTGAGAAAAATTGGTCAGGTAACACTGACACATCAATTCGGACAGTCGACTTACATAGTAGACCTGTAATGACATTAACTCGGATTATAGAAGACTATTACAATGTAGCCTGTTTTAGTCTACACTGGTAGTCTACATAGTAGACATCATAATGAGGTTTACTTTTAGACTGGAAAAGAAGTCTACATCGTAATTAAACCTTATATTTAAATTTATAAATTGGGAAAAATATTTCTGTAAAAAACTATAATAAATTGTGAAGTATGATCAAAATTTGAACTCATAACATTTATTAGGTTTGACCAAAACTAACAAGGCACGTCTCTTCGTCTCTACATCTATATAAGAGCATTCTTCATCTTCTCACAATCTATATACATCTATATCAGATCATTCACAAGAATATTGAGGAGATGACTTTTAGACTCAGACTCGTAAGAATATTGAGAAGATGAAGACAAAATTCCTTGCTATGAAGATCATCGAGGAAGGTAATTATTTAGGATCTCTTATTGTATTGCTTTTATGATATCTCATCGAGTCAGATCATTGAATTTCTTATTTATTTGTTTAACATCACTATGTCATGATGAAGATTACAATTACGAAGTACCTATAAATGGACCCATGGATACTCCCTACACTAGGGGGGGTTTTTGGCTTAGCATCTTGTTTCCAGTGGATTATCCGTTAAAGGCGCCAAAGGTTGGTTGATGAAAAAATAAACTTCACGTGTATTATTATTACGTGTTATTTACCCAGGTGTGATTTGAATTTGCACAGGTGTGTTTCAAAACAAAAATTTATCATCCAAACATCAATGGAAATGGAGCCGTAGACCATGACGTCTTGAGACAAAATGGTGTCCTTCCTATAGGGTGTCCCACGTTGTGATGATCATTCGCGATCTTTTGAAGTCCCCAAATTTGGAAGATCTTTTATTGCCTCACATCACGCATATGTATAAGACCCATAGATTCATGTTCGATGCAACTGCACGAAGTTGGACGGCTCAATATGCAATGCCAATGTAATCTGATGCGAAGACTTTCTTTTATGTTTATTTTTCTTATACATTTATTTTTCTTTCATGTAGCAAAATGGGTCATTTTTCTTCTCAAACAGTATCACTATGCTTTCGAACCGGTGAATTTTATACTCTTTATTATTTGCATGTTGATCCGTATGTTTGTCTTTGTTGTCTAACATATATAACCCAAGGAAAAATCCCTAATTCATTTAAAAGTGGTTAAGAAATACAAAATCTAACTTAAACTCAAGTTCAAATTCAATTAGGGTTTCGTATTTTACACTTAAAATGAAGTCTACACGTAGGTATAATTCAATTAATCTAATTTTAGAAGTCTAAAATTAGGGTGTCAGAAGTCTACAATTAGGGTTCGGGAATGTAGACCTCATTTTTAAATTAGGGTTAAGGAATGTAGACCTCATTTTTAAATTAGTGGTTCGGCTTGTAGACTTCCATCGAAGTCTACTTTATAGTTGTAGACTTCATTTGCAGTCTACATTGAGTTTAGGGTTTCGATTTAGATTATAGGGTTTTGGTATGTAGACTTCATTTGTTGTCTACATTAAGTTTAGGGTTTCATTTGCAGTCTACTTTATAGTTGTAGACTTCATTTGCAGTCTACATTAAATTGAAGTCTACATGAACCGGGAATTTTAACATAATCGGATAATTTTAAGCAATTGACAAAAGAAAGTTTTCATTAGGTTAAGCAATTTGCAAAAAGAAAACAAACAGAAAAAAAAACATGGAATAACACATTGGATCTTTTTATCTTCTCTTCTAAACCACCGGCTCACTCCATTGCGTACTCCTCCGTCCAAATTCGTGCAGTTACCTCAAACTTGGCCTTGTGATTTTAATAAATATCGGCTATGTGTGCCGATAGAGGATCATCTAAGTTTGGTGAAGCCATGAGATTGAGAATTTCCTTCAAAACCAGGGTCGGGCGGAGCGCAGGAGACCATCGCGTGGCTCTTAACATGTCATGGTCAATGCCTCTTGTTGCACTGATATTGGAGTGGTAGATTTTGGTTTTGAAAATCACATGTGGCGGCGAAAATGGATAATCTAGTGGCCATTTGTAGGTAATCCAAAAAACCCCTCCATCATATGGAGTCTCCGATGGTCCATTGATAGGAACCTCTACATGGTAATCTGTATCATCGAAGAACATATTAGGGTTTAGGTTTTATTAAAATCCTAAAAGATTCATGAATACTTACTTTCGTCGATGATCCTCATCGAATGGTATTCTTTCTTCAACTCCTTCAAATCACATCGAAGTCGAATGTTCCTTTGTTTACTCTGATCCATTGTTGGGGCAGTTTGGATGACGTATAGGGTTTAGAGAAGCAGAGCCGAAGAGACAAGGATGACGGAAGATGTAGAGATGGAGAGACGGAAGTACGTATATATAGATGTACATACGAAGAGACGTGTTGTAGAGAGCGAAGAGACGTCACCCGAATTAAAAAAAAAATTAACAGACGTGACTACTAATTAATAACTATTGAAACGTTTAAAAAAAAGATGTGAGGTTTCAGTGACACATCAACTCGGATAGTAGACTTCTATAATAGATCTTTGCAGTAGACTACTAATTAATAACTTTGTCAACCGTTTCAGAAAAAAAATAAATTGAAAGGAATGGAATGATAATTTTTAAAAAAGTATTAGAATACAAGAAACGAGTAATCTTAATGAAAGGTTTAATATATTAACGAAAATTTGAAGAAATCAATCAAAAGTTGAAGAAATTAATAAATTATGGTTATGGTTGTAGACTTCATTTGCAGATACAAATTGAAGTCTACATTAGACTTGTAGACTTCAATTGCTTGTAGTGGGTTTATGAGGTGGTATTCATAACTGCTCCGACCACACTCTCTATTTCTCAAACATTAACAAGCAAGTCTTTATTAAGTTAAGCAATTGATGAACAAGAAAATATAATTAAAATCAGAAAAACCTAAGGAAGTAGTTTCAAAAACAAGAAAAACACAGATCTAGGGAGACTAATAGTCTCTACTTATTGGCTTATTTTATCTAGGGAGACTACAAGTCTCCACTTATTGACGACAATAATTGAGAGAAAACTTAAGAAAATACTCCTCGAATCTGCAGATCCTTCTCTAGAACTTTAACGAATTCCCTATGGAGCTTTACTCTTACACGATGAGTTGTTCTCAAGTGAGCTAATAGAGGGTGCAAGTGAAAGCATCTGACTCACATCTGAGTCATAACTATCACTTGAAACATCTTCGTCAGAAACATCGAATCCATCATCTTCCTCAAAAACTTTATCCATGTCATCCTTCTTGTTGTTTTTGGGTTCACCCATCCATCCTCCATCATCTTCTGAAGGAGCCCTGATACGCTCAAATTTAACCTTGAGCCACTCTCTCAAATTAAGAGATCGTGTAGTACTTAGGGATCGAATCCACATGGAAAAGAATCACAAAGTAAAATTCCAAATTCAAATTAAGCTAAGTGAGTAATAATGTAAAGAAAAAGCAAGTAAACGATGATTGTTGTTCTTTAAATCAATGAGACAAAGCGCTAGGCATCGGGTAATTCGCAGGCATGACTTTAAATCGAAGCACTAAATTCCTGTCGGGATATTTATTAAGAACCGTTCTTAAACTCGAAATCAATTGTAAAACTAATCAACTCTCGTTGCAGAAGTTATCTATGATTAAATCCTAGCAAACCAAATTCCTTTGCGAGTTCTATAAATTTAATCAAGCATTAACGAGCAGTTTCGATATGTTCACAAAATCACTAAGCCAAATTCCTTTGCGAATAGTTATTTTTCTCACCAATGATATTGTTCCAGTTAACTAATAATGCTTTCGCATCTATCCATCAACCTAACATTTATAATTCAGGGTGTTCAATCCTAAAACAGAATTAAAACTATCAAGGTGAAGAACACAAGTTAGATTGATCCCAACAGTAATAAAGTTCTAGCAATTTATCATGAGCCTTTGAAAAACCCTAAACCTAACAAGTAGATTACTCAGACATGATGATTGAAACAAGCATAATAACTGAATAATACTGCATTAAAAAGATAAAGATAGAGATACAAAAGGGTTCGAAGAAATCTCTAAAAAGAGTCTGAACTTGTCTCCCTAAAAGCTTTGAATCAAATCTCTCTGCTAGGTCTCAATAGAAAATAATAGCCTCCTCACTAAAAACCTAAGTAAAACTCTATATAATACAGGTAAAAGTCGGATTGGACTTTAGGAAAAACGCCTGGAAACTTCGGCCCGAAAAAGGAATTTCTTCATTAAACACTCGTGTCGATCGACAGACAGGATGATTGTCGATCGACAGGATACTCTCTGGGAAAACTTCATGTCTCGTCACGAACCATGTCGATCGACACTAACGATCTGTGTCGATCGACGCTTGCTCCCCTGTTTGAATTTGACTTGATCATTCCTCTTCAAAAAGTTCCAAAAGCTTCCATTTCACTCCAATCAAACATTTACCTGCAAAGACTCTAAAAACACCAAAAACACCAAAAAGACTATACAAAAATGACTTATATCGTGGTCTTAAATGGGTAAAAACCACGATATATCAACTCCCCCAGACTTAGCTTTTTGCTTGTCCCTAAGCAAAACAGTGTAATCACTCCTTTAGGAACCACATACCTTTGCAAAGCTAATCCGGTGATACTTCGATGTTTCCCTAGAAGTATAGCAGTCCTTCAGATTAAACCCAAACCTCTTAGAGAAACTCAGACTTTCAGTCGCAAATCCCTTCAGTTTAATTAGGTGCGGTCTCATCGAGGGAATATCGATCGCTGGACCTTCTAGATTCTTTCACCTCCTTTAACACTTTCTTGCGTTTCACCCTCTCTCTTCCCTCTGAAACTGTATCCAATTAAGGATATCATAGAGATGCAATGCCTTTTGCCATTGTGATGGCGGGTACCTCAGCGGAGGGTCCTTTACCATCAAAGCTAGATGCTCCATTTTTTCTGTTGTTTCTCTGCGTTTTACTCTGGCATGCCTGCACTTTTTTTTTTTTTTTTTTTTTGGCATCTCTATGATTACTAGATCAGCTCTCATTACTGGTGTTCTTGTGGAGACAGGGTCATGAGGCTTTTTTCTTTTTTCGATCTAGGACAGTTGTACTCGTCATTCGGGAAGAAGTTTCAAGAGCGGTCCGTCCTAGCTTTCAAGTGTTTGGAAGCTGAATCAAGTCCTGCGATTACCAACGCCCTTGACAAGAGATTAGAGTTCATTAGGGGCGGGGTCTTTGACATCTTTTCTGGCGTTCTCCAGAAATCCGAACTCGCTCCGTTAAACAGATCCACTTCCAGTTACCCACCTTGTAAAAACAATCAACTTACATTGGTAATAGTCCATGAGTGCAGTTCGAAGTAAGTTGAAAGGGGGAGTTTCGACCCGAAATTTTTTAAAAACTTACTCAAAAACACCAAAATAGAAAACATAGTTAGTGACTACCTCCCCCAGACTTAAACAACACTGGCCCCAGTGTTGTAAAAGTCTAAGATTGGTGAAAGAAAGAAAATTAAATGGAAAAATGTTGAAAAACAGATGAGAATCGTGTTACCAATTGGGTTGTCGATCGACAGCCAGAGGTGGTGTCGATCGACACCAGGTCTTAAAATCCAAAAAAATTTCACCAAATTCTGTTTCTGGAGAATGTCAATGTGCTTGTCATAGTTAAATTAGTCTTGCACTGTTAGCACTATTAGACACTCAAAGAAAACATAATCAAACGCAACTGCATAACACAATATCATAGGTTCAACAAAGGACTGAAATAGAAACAAACTGACATAATAAAATCAAAAGTTGACTCAAAAGAAAGAAAATAAAAGAAAAAAGAAAAAGAAACACAAAACCGGGATAAAATGGAGAAAGCGAGAGAACTAGTCTTCTGCTTCCTCATCAGATGGGGAGTCATGTGCCTGTTCCGGAGGTGGAGAGGGTGTACGAGGGCGAACACAGACAGACCGACATGATAATGCATTCCATGTTTCCTAAAGCGCGCGAGTGATCCACCTAAATCGCTCCTCCTCAGTCAAGTCAGCGCGGGGAACAGTAGGGAACACATGCTGATGATCTGGCTGCTCTAATGGGATCTCAGAAGTAGTAGCTCGTGAAGTAGCAGCTCCTCTAGTCGTCACCTTCCTAGTAGCCTCCATTGGCCTAAACAAATCAACTGGTGGATCGAAAGAGAGAAAAGAGGGATCCTGAGAAACTCGCATCAAGTGCTGGACGTCGCGAATCGCAACCATCCGTGACTGGCCTAACGCGATGGGGAAAACCCAAGAGAGAGGATGATCAACCTTTACCCAACGTGCGTTCTTCATGTGGTCCAAGTTAACAAACCCAAACGTACTGTTACTGGAATAACCTGTCAGAGAAACCCTGCACCGCTTGAAGATCGGTGTGAGCATGTTACCCACAGTGAACTGCTTCTTACCGAAGGTAGTAGCATTGAGCGGAGTATGTCTCAACGAGTGCAGGTAGTCCATGAATACCATCCCCATGTTGGGTTGAAACCCAGTGGTCCATGTCTCGTTGGGAATGAGATCTCTCAATGCATAAGAAAGCAGAACTAGCTCGTGCTTCCTCACTTTCACAGGTTCCAGCTTGCAGAGGATGGTTGTCGAGAATAACCTGATCACGTAGCGGATGACAGGGTGACGGATGTCTGAGTGAGCAGAACTACCCACAACAAAAGGCCCTGTACTGATGCGGCTCCAAAGTGTATGCACACCCTCATCAATGCCCACTGGAAGATCCCCAGCTGGGACCTCAGGAAACTCGAAGAGCCTGTAAATTGTTCTAGCAGAGAGTGCATAGCGTTTCCCATTGGCCATGAAGCTCATCTTGAACTTATCCAGATCTTGCCTCTCCTCAATAGATCCTGCATCACTGTATAACTTAACTGAGGCAAAGAATTGCCTTACAAGATCCGGGTATAAGTCCGCGTTATTCTCCATGAATTTCGTCAACCCAACTCTCTCGATCAAACCCCGCCACCTCCTCCGTAATTCCTAATCGGTCCATAGAAAAAGAATGTGGAAACTTTATTGGAGCCATCGGGACCTTGAGCCACTCATTGTAGAGCAAGGAGTTGTAGTCGTCCCATGTTTTGCCAACCTCTCTATCATTGAGCTCTTTACTTGTCAACACTTGCCTAAGCGTCTTTCTTTTCGACTCAAATTCAACCGCGAAGGGAGTGTTCTCATCCCTTGGCCATACCGGTGAAGAGTGGCGAAGGATCTGGTACAGGGGATCTTGAGAACTCGAACCCTTATCTGTCCTTGGTCGCTTTCCTGCACTTTTATCTGCCCTAGGTGCCATCTTGCAGATCGGGAAATCGGTTTATAGAATCGGAAAGAGGATGAAAATCTGAGTGAAATAGGCTCAAAAATCACTTGATTTGGTGAAAAATTGAGAGAGATAGGAGGATTTGAAAAAAAGAAAAGGATTTTCGGTTTTAGGAAAAGTATGAACAAGTTTCGGGATTTAAAGGAAACTTACCTCGTGCAATCCGAAACCCGTGTCAATCGACAGGGTTGTGTGTCGATCGACAGGGCACTAGCTGTCCCAACTCGTGTACTCTAAAATCCGTGTCGATCGACATCCATATCCGTCGATCGACAGGCGCTCCTCTGCCCCAGCTGTTGGTTTTTTTTTTTTTTTTTTTTAACTGAAACACTAAGTAAAAATGTTAGTAATGCAAAACGAAAATCATAATTTAAATATACTTACCAGTGGGTTACCTCCCACTCAGCGCTCGTTATCAGTCATTAGCTTGACTGTGTCGGGTTTTTAGGCGACGGGTGCATCATCCAAAGGAACAATGTGTCCTTCTGGAATCTCGGCTTTCGCCCAATAGTGTTTCACCCTCCGGCCATTAACCGTGAACTCGTTGCCTTTTGAATTAATTAGAACAATTTCTCCATGGGGCCTAACCTCCTTGATTGTAAATGGACCAGACCAACGAGAACGTAATTTTCCATGAAAGAAATGTAAACGAGAGTTATACAGGAGTACCTGGTCATTTGCCTCGAACTTCCTGGAGATGATCTTCTTATCATGATAAGCTTTAGTCCTCTCCTTGTATAGCTTGGAGTTCTCAAAAGCATGATGTCTTATCTCATCCAGTTCGTTCAGCTGAATCAACCGCTTCTCTGCAGCCGGTTTGTAGTCGAAGTTCATCTGTTTGACTGCCCATGCTGCCTTGTGCTCAAGTTCCACTGGAAGATGACAAGTTTTCCCATAAAGTAAATGGAACGGCGTCGTCCCCAAAGGTGTCTTGTAAGCTGTCTTGTAGGCCCAGATCGCGTTATCAAGCTTGTTCGCCCAATCCTTCCTTGTAACTCCCATTGTCTTCTCTAAGATTTCCTTGATTTCTCAATTCGAAACTTCGACTTGACCACTTGTCTGCGGATGATAGGGAGAAGCCACTCGATGTTGAACACCGTACTTGCTGAGCAGATTAGCGAACACTTTGTTGATAAAGTGCGGTCCACCATCACTGATTACTATCTGGGCACTCTAAATCGAGGGAAAATGATGGTCTTAAACAGCTTAAGAACCACTGCAGAGTCATTCTTCGGACTAGCAATCGCCTCGACCCATTTGGACACATAATCCACAGCGACAAGGATATACTCGTTCCCATAAGACGATAGGAAAGGGCCCATGAAATCAATGCCCCAGCAATCAAAGACTTCAACCTCAAGGATGAAGTTTTTTGGCATCTCATGTCGCTTGCTAATCTTCCCTCTTCTCTGACAAGCATCACACTTAGAGATAAAAGTGTTTGCATCCTTGAACATCGTAGGCCACCAAAACCCAGCTTGTAGAACCTTAGCGACCGTCTTGAACGTAGCAAAGTGACCAGCATATTCTGAACCGTGGCAGTGAAAGAGAATGTCTTGAACCTCAGCCTCTGCTACGCATCTTCTGTAGATCCCGTCTGAACAATGCTTGTAAAGATAAGGCTCATCCCAATAGTATCTTCTAAGCTCTCGCATGAACCTCTTCTTCTCGTATCCTTTAAGATCAGTAGGCACATCTTCTACAGCTAAGTAATTGGTAATATCAGCATACCAAGGTCGATCAGATCCGAGAACTGCGCATATAACCTGATAACTGATCTGTTCAGCTTCTGTCGATCGACGTTGATCATTCGTGTTGATCGACGGGAGAGTCTTTAAAATCTGGGAAGTGGAATCGAACTTCTGTGTCGATCGACATAGATTACCGTCGATCGACAGACGTGCCTCTGGAATTTTTTTGCTTGATCGATTCTCACCCTTGCTTGCTGAAAATCCAGTCTCAATGAAATGTACACTCTCCTCAGGGAAGTAATCATCAATCGGGATGGAGTCTTCAATCCGAATGCGTGATAGATGATCTGCAACACCATTTTCGACTCCTTTCTTGTCCTTAACCTCAATGTCGAACTCTTGGAGGAGAAGAATCCATCTCAACAGCCTTGGTTTTGCATCTTTCTTCTGCATCAGGTACTTGAGTGCTGAATGGTCTGTGTGCACTATCACCTTGGCTCCGATCAAGTAGGGACGAAATTTCTCGAAAACAAAGACCACAGCTAACAACTCCTTTTCAGTAGTTGCATAATTCCTCTGAGCTTCGTCTAGTGTTCTGCTAGCATAATAGATCGCGTGGAGTTTCTTGTCCTTCTTCTGACCCAACACTGCCCCAACTGCATAATCATTGGCATCACACATCAGCTCGAAAGGTAAATCCCAGTCTGGAGGTTGCACTATTGGAGCACTCACCAAAGCCTGCTTAATCTGTTCAAAAGCAGCTAGACAATTAGTATCAAAATCAAATTTGACATCCTTACAGAGCAAAGTGGTGAGCGGGCGAGCAATCTTGGAGAAGTCTCTGATGAATCTCCTGTAGAAACCAGCATGTCCAAGGAAACTGCGAATCTCCTTGACTGAAGTAGGTGGCTGGAGGCTTGTCATCACTTCGATCTTGGCACGGTCCACTTCAATTCCCTCAGCCGAAACTCTATGGCCAAGAACAATGCCATATTTCACCATGAAGTGGCACTTCTCCCAGTTAAGAACCAAGTGCTTTTCCTCGCATCGAGCTAGTACCTTTTCCAGATTGTTCAAGCAGTCCTTGAAAGAAGATCCGTATACTGAGAAATCATCATAAAGACCTCCATGTAGTCCTCTATCATATCCGTGAAGATAGACATCATGCAGCGCTGGAAAGTTGCAGGAGCGTTGCACAACCCAAAAGGCATTATGCGATATGCAAAAGTGCCATAGGGACAAATGAAAGTGGTCTTCTCCTGGTCGTCTGGATGAATGGGGATTTGGAAGAATCCTGAGTAGCCATCCAGGAAGCAGTAATATGGATGATTCCCAAGCCTCTCTAACATTTGATCAATAAATGGCAAAGGAAAGTGGTCCTTCCTAGTGGTTGCGTTAAGCTTCCTGTAGTCGATGCACATCCGGTGACCAGTGACTGTCCTTGTAGGAATTAGCTCATTCTTCTCATTCTTGACCACTGTGACACCTCCCTTCTTAGGAACCACATGAACTGGACTGACCCAAGCACTGTCTGAGATGGGATAGATGATCCCTGCTTCTAAAAGCTTCATGATCTCCTTCTTAACAACCTCTGTTAGATTCGGATTCAGTCGCCTCTGATGCTCAATTGATGATTTAGACTCGTCTTCCAAGTGAATCCTATGCATGCACAAGTCTGGAGCAATACCTGAAATGTCATCAAGAGAGTAGCCAAGAGCTTTGCGAAACTTGCGCAACCTCATTAGTAATAACGCGAGTTCTGCGTTATTCAAAGAAGCGTTAACAATGACAGGATAAGTGGAATTAGAACCAAGAAACGCGTACCTTAGCCCTGCAGGAAGTGGTTTGAGATCGATTTTAGGAGCTTTCTCCTCGCTCCAATCGCTAAGCTTTGCAGCTTTCACAGGAATTTTAACTAGCTCCTTGTTAGCAACCACTTGCATAGCTTGCTCACTCGCATCCATCATTGAAGCATAACCCTCAGCAGTCTCATCCATGTATTCTATCTCTGATGTAGCATTGATCAACGCCCTCTCCAAGGGATCTGTAGAGCGCATCCCATGGAAGTAATCCTCTGCTAGATGATCAAAAGTATCAACACAGAAAGTCTGACCGTCTATTGTAGGCTTCCTCATGAGCTTATCCATATCAAACTTCATCTCTAAATCGCCCACATTAAGTGTGATCCTTCCTCCCTTAACATCAATCATTGCTCCTGCTGTAGCCAAGAAGGGTCTTCCCAGGATAAGAGGGTCCTTAGGTTCCTCACCATATTGCAGAACCACAAAGTCAGTGGGTATCATGAATTCTCCAACTCTAATTGGAACATCTTCAAGGACTCCTTCAGGGACTCTCTAACTGTTCTGTCTGCTAGGATAAGAGAGATTCTAGTAGGTTGAAAATCAGTTATCCCAAGGCTTATAGCAACTGAAAGTGGTATCAAGTTGACACTAGACCCCAAATCACATAAGGAATATGGAAATCTCTCAGTGAATATCAAGCAATCCAACACAAAGCTTCCTGGATCTATGAGTTTCTCTAGAATTCTGTTCTGAATCACCGCACTAACCTGCTCCGAGATCATCGCGCATCCCTCTTCAAGACTCAAGTTCTTAGTGACCATCCTCTTCACATACCGTCGAATCACTGGCGTTGATCTTATTGCATCAATCAAGGGAAGCTCAACAATGATTTTATCCATGATAGCCTTGCACCTAGCATCCTCTAGCTCCTGTTTAGACTTCTTGTTACTCCTAGGGTAGGGAAGCTTGGGCTTGTAAACTCTTTCCTCTGCCTTTTCTGAAGATTTGGAAGAATTTGGGCATGTTCGACTCGCCTGTCGATCGACAGGAACCGGTGTGTCGATCGACACTTGAGTTTCTGGAACATCTGGAGTTTCACTTGTGATTCGTGTCGATCGACATCCATATCCGTCGATCGACGGAGAGGCCTCTGGAAAAATTTCTTCATTGTCGATATCGATTAGCTCGTCGATTCGCTCCGTATCAGCATTCTTCTTCAAAATCAGTTCCAACTTCTTTCCACTACGTGTCATGATAGCCATAGCATTGCGTTTGGGATTCGTATCCGTTCGTGAAGGAAGAAATCCATCTTGCCTTTCCACTGATTCTGCAGTCTGAGCAACTTGCGTATCGAGCTTCTTGACATGAGTGTTGAGAGCTTCGAATTTCCCATTTAGATCCCGATACATATCATACATCTTCCCGTTAAAGTTAACGGTCATCTTTTGCTGACCTTCCAAAAGTTGTTCAAGCATGGATTTTACCTCGCTATCCGGAGTCTTAGCAGGAGGTGTCTGGTAGGAAGAAGAACCGTATGTCCTTGTGTAGTTACTGTTGCTGTTCTGGAATGGCTTCTGATAGTCGTTCTTCTGGTACTGTGGGCTTGAAGGTCTCTGATAACTGCTGTTGTAGTTACTCTGGTAGCCTCTATTCCCTTGTTGATTCCCATATTTCTGACTCTGAAATCCAGTTCCGTTGACGTAGTTCACACCTTCTTCTTCATTCCCAACCTCTGGTTCAAATGTCTCAACCTCCTAAGCAAAGTGAACTGACTTCTTTCCCACTAGAAAGTTATGCACATCGTCAATCTTAGCCTTAATCTCTTGAGAAAACTGACCACTACCGTTCCCACTGAGCTTCTTCCTCTCAAAATCGGCATTCTTACTACTGTTGCTTGAAGCCAAGTTTTCAATAAGCGCGATAGCATCTCCCGGAGAGTTAGTCGTGAAATTTCCACTGCTTGCAGCATCCAATGTCATCTGATACCTCCAGTCCACTCCATTAAAGAAGATCCTGAGCAGTGTGATATCGCTGAATCCATGATGGGGGCAATCTCTCTGGTATGACTTGAATCGCGCCCATGAAGCCTTAAATGCCTCAGTATACTGCTGACGGAAAGTAGCAATCTTCATCCTCAAGTCTTTTGATTTTGCATCGTCGAAGAAGTTGTTGAGGAATGCATTCTTGGTGTCCTCCCAAGTAGTCAAAGATCCTGGCTTGAGTTGCTTTAGCCAGTATGAAGCATCACCTCCCAGTGAGTAAGGAAAGAGCTTACAGTAGAGAAAATCGCTTGACACTCCATGTGCCTTAATGCTCGATGCCAAGTCCTCGAACTTCTCAATATGATCCATAGGGTGTTCGTGTGGGAGCCCATGGAAAGGATGTTGAGCCACAAGGCTGAAGAATGCAGGCTTCAGCTCAAAGTCGTTTCTCTGAAACGGAGGTGGGCGAATTGCAGCTCGGTTGGCATAAAACTGGTTCGGACGGTTGTAATCGCCCAAAGTCTGACCACGTCCATTCTGCGCGTTCCCAGCTTGCTGGTGTCGAGCGACACCTGCTTGAATAGCCTGTTGGACGATCACGTTCCCATCTTCATCAATCCTCTGTCCAACTGCATTGTATCTAAGCCCTTCTGGATCACGTAGAACCCCATATGCTCCTGTTATCAAGATGATCTGCGGTACCTCTGCCATCTTAGATTTTCTAGCTCCTTTCTTGTTCGTACGTTCTAAAAGAGCTAACGTGTTAAGATCAAATCCAACTAATTCCTTGTCTGTTGTGCTTCTTGTGACGTGTCTTGGAATGCACCTGAAACCCAAAACAAAAAGCAAACAAAAAAAAACTAGTTAGTAGATTAAAAACAAAAGAAAAACTTAGACAAAATTCTATAATTGAAATTCTAATGATGATTTCAAATCCCCGGCAACGGCGCCAAAATTTGATACGCTCAAATTTAACCCTGAGCCACTCTCTCAAATTAAGAGATCGTGTAGTACTTAGGGATCGAATCCACAGGGAAAAGAATCACAAAGTAAAATTCCAAATTCAAATTAAGCTAGAGAGTAATAATGTAATGAAAAAGCAAGTAAACGATGATTGTTGTTCTTTAAATCAATGAGACAAAGCGCTAGGCATCGGGTAATTCGCAGGCATGACTTTAAATCGAAGCACTAAATTACTGTCGGGATATTTATTAAGAACCGTTCTTAAACTCGAAATCAATTGTAAAACTAATCAACTCTCGTTGCAGAAGTTATCTATGATTAAATCCTAGCAAACCAAATTCCTTTGCGAGTTCTATAAATTTAATCAAGCATTAACGAGCCGTTTCGATATGTTCACAAAATCACTAAGCCAAATTCCTTTGCGAATAGTTATTTTGCTCACCAATGATATTGTTCCAGTTAACTAATAATGCTTTCGCATCTATCCATCAACCTAACATATCTAATTCAGGGTGATCAATCCTAAAACAGAATTAAAACTATCAAGGTGAAGAACACAAGTTAGATTGATCCCAACAGTAATAAAGTTCTAGCAATTTATCATCAGCCTTTGAAAAACCCTAAACCTAACAAGTAGATTACTCAGACATGATGATTGAAACAAGCATAATAACTGAATAATACTGCATTAAAAAGATAAAGATAGAGATACAAAAGGGTTCGAAGAAATCTCTGAAAAGAGTCTGAACTTGTCTCCCTAAAAGCTCTGAATCAAATCTCTCTGCTAGGTCTCAATAAAAAATAATAGCCTCCTCACTACAAACCTAAGTAAAACTCTATATAATACAGGTAAAAGTCGGATTGGACTTTAGGAAAAACGCCTGGAAACTTCGGCCCGAAAAAGGAATTTCTTCATTAAACACCCGTGTCGATCGACAGACAGGATGATTGTCGATCGACAGGATACTCTCTGGGAAAACTTCATGTCTCGTCACGAACCATGTCGATCGACACTAACGATCTGTGTCGATCGACACTTGCTCCCCTGTTTGAATTTGACTTGATCATTCCTCTTCAAAAAGTTCCAAAAGCTTCCATTTGACTCCAATAGAACATTTACCTGCAAAGACTCTAAAAACACCAAAAACACCAAAAAGACTATACAAAAATGACTTATATCATGGTCTTAAATGGGTAAAAACCACGATATATCAAGCCCTAGAACCCATTCTGAACTATGCTGCGAGAGAAACAACATTCAATATCTTAAAAGAAACTAATAAAACATTGAAATCAACAGCAACCAATACTCGTACCACAAAGTATTAACTTAAATGAAAGCAAATAAAAAGTCAATTGATACCTAAACAGACTTATTAATCTAGTTTTCTGTATTATTAAGAACACGCTATTGGTGAGAAGAAATACAGAAGCTTTTTCCAATACCTTAGCTGTTGTCGCTCTAGTGGAAATGAAGGAGAAAAATCTCTATGAAAGGGAGGAATTGTTGATATGAAAAGAAGCCGAAGATTCTATTTTTATACTAATGTAAATGTTAATTAATTTAATTAGTAATTTCCTTGGAAAACAAAGATGACCGAATATTAGTTTTTTTAATTTAACTTCACGTACATTTTCGATGAAGATTAAAGAATTACTCCCTTTTTTCTTTGTGTTTAAAAGATTGATTTTCTGTACTATATTTAATGTTTTTTTTTTTACCAAAAAAGTAAAAGTACAAGTTCGGGGAAAATAAACAAAAAGTCAATGAGTATTTATTTGGCCAAAACAATACTTCTGTATATTGGATATAAAGTACACAAACATGCAGACTATTCTCCATCTTACTATACCATTTTAATAACACCTCTTTCTTTTTTATTTGTTTCAAAAAAAACTTTTTAAAATAAATTTTGTTTCAAGTAGAAGAACTTGGACGCATGGATAAGGTGAAGCAAGAACAAGAAGTTGGATCAACACTAAGTCTTCCATTAAGTTAAGCAATTGATGAACAAAACAAGGAAATAACAATAAAAACAGAAATAAAATCATAGATAAAAACATAAATAAAAACATAAATAAGGAAATAGATTTAAAAACAAAAAAAACACATTGGATCTAAACCACCGGCTCACTCCATTGCATACTTCTCCGTCCAACGTCGTGCAGTTTCCTCGAACTTGGCCTTGTCACTTTGGTAAATATCGGATACGTGTGCCGACAGAAGATTGTCCAAGTTTGGTGAAGCCATGAGATCCAGAATTTCCTTCAAAACCAGGGTCAGGCGGAGCGCGGGAGACCATCACGTGGCTCTTAACATGTCATGGTCAATGCCTCCTATCGCACTGACATTGGGGTGGTAGATTTTGGTTTTGAAATTCACCCATGGCGGCGAATACGGATAATCCAGTGGCCATCTGTAGGAAATCCAAAAAACCCCTCCATCATATGGAGCCTCCGATGGTCCATCGATAGGAACCTCCACATGATAATTTGTATCATCGAATAACATATTAGGGTTTAGGTTTTATTTAAATCCTAAAAGATGCATGAATACTTACTTTCGTCGATGATCCTCATCGAAGGGTTTTCTTTCTTCAACTCCTTCAAATCACATTGAAGTCGAATGTTCCTTTGCTTACTCCGATCCATTGTTGGGGCAGTTTGGCTGAAGTATACGAGTATAGAGATGCAGAGCCGAAGAGATGAGGATGAAGGAAGATGTAGAGATGGAGAGACGGAAGTACGTACCTATATATGTACATACGAAGAGACATATTGTAGAGACCGAAGAGACGTGTTGTAGAGACCGAAGAGACGTCACCCGAATTAAAAAAAAATTAACAGAAGTGACTACTAATTAATAACTTTTGAAACGTTTAAGAAAAAGCTGTCAGGTTTCAGTGACACATCAACTCAAATAGTAGACCTCTATAGTAGACCTGTACAGTAGACTACTAATTAATAACTTTTGAAATGTTTAACAAAAAGATAAATGAACTGTGGTATTACAATTTTTAAGATAAAAGTATTAAAGTACTAGAAACGAGTATTCTTAATAAAATGTTTAAGAAATTAATCAATAATTAAAAAAATCACAAAAATATAGTTATGGTTGTAGACTTCATTTGAAGTCTACTTTAGTATGTAGACTTCGTTTACAATCTAGCTAGAGTTGATGCTAAGTGAAGTCGACAACTGAAGTGTATTCGAAGTTACATTAACCGTTTAATGTTTACTATTGTCGAACCGGCTCATGTAAACTGATTTACGCCGGTTCACCCGCACAAATAAACGCGTATGTATTCATTTTAAGCTAACCGTCCACTTAACCGCTTAATTTGACCTACATATAAAAACTCAAGGGTTAAAAATCTCGTTTAGTTTGGTAAGAAGGTTTGATAACCCTACCCTCTTTGTCGACGATTCAAACAAACGCCGCCGAAGTAAACTTCCAGAGTAGACTTCCACCGCCATTCCACAGTTTCCGAATAGAAGGTATTTAATTCTCTTTATCTCCGAAATATCTTCGATTCGAGCTCGGGTCTCACTGTTTACGGAATTGTTCTCAATGCTACTGCAATCTCTTCCTCTGAGAAATAATGTCTTCCCTCTTATGTTGTTTAGATTCGAGATCTAGTCTTGGTTGGGCCAAAATGAATTTAAATCTTGGTTTTCCTTTCGTTTATATATTTTTCGGATCTTGTCGTTTCATTTCTTCTTCAGATCTTGTCGTTCAATTTCTTCTACAGATCTCGTCGTTACATTTCTTCTATAGATCTTGTCGTTTAAATTATTATTTAGACATGAAATAAACATATCTTTAAATCTATTCAAAGCCACTATATGTGACACAATTATACCTTTAGATCTAGGTCTTTTTGTTACTTTTGATTATACTTTTTCATGGCTATTACCAAATTCACCCTAATCAAATTTGATAATTATATAGGTTAATACTTGTTTCAAATATAGACATCTTTTGCAGACTACTTGTTTAGACTTGTAATTTACTTTACTGTTTGAGTAATTGTTGTTATTTGATCTGCGGAGAGGTCAGCATGGGTACACAAGAATTCTCACCACGTTTTTACACCAAGTGTCTTGATCCCGAACATGATAAGAGCATTGGATACTATAGCGGTTATACGAAAGCCATGAATGCTATTATGGCTCCTGGTGTTTTCCTTCCTAACGAATTGGATGATATCAGAAACTCGTCCTTGGGATTGTTCTTGAGGTTACATGAAATGCATTTTTGTTGGGGATCTAGGCTGGTCCATCATATACTAAATTTACAACTCAAATGCGAGAAGGAACATGAGATATGGAGTCTCATTGGTGTTAAACCGATAAGGTTCTCTCTCCATGAGTTTGAACATATCACATGTTTGAATTGTGATTATGTTGAAGACCTTGGTCAACCTACTGTAGCGATTATGGAAGCCAT
Source organism: Draba incana (assembly GCA_963576765.1). Lineage (NCBI taxonomy): Eukaryota > Viridiplantae > Streptophyta > Magnoliopsida > Brassicales > Brassicaceae > Draba > Draba incana. The sequence goes on along the minus strand of OY755215.1, from coordinate 11,752,959 downwards.
GGACGCTTTCTGGAACCTCCTTGGACTGAGTGTTGATCAGGCTCATTCTCTTGATGATTTAGTTGTTGTTCTTACTGTTTGTGGCGAATGGGACAGAGTGGACCGTATGAGGCTGGGTTATCTTGCCATCTATGCTGCCTATGTTGAAGGCAAAAGAGGTTCAACAAAAATCTCTCTTCAGATGGCTAGGCTTGTTATGAATGAAGTTGCTTTTCTAAAGTATCCCCATGGAAGACTAGCTTTCAAGAATCTCATGGAGGGTATTAAGAAAGCAGATCTGTATAGGAAGTCATACTATATTGAAGGGTTTATTAAAGTTCTCCAATTGTGGATGTACTATGTTTTGCCTGATTTTGCAGCTGAGTTTGGTCAGTCGATACACGATCCTCTAAACCCAAAGCCAATTATGCTGATGTACAAAGGATCTACCACATCTTGCAAGAATTACAAACAGAATATGATGAAGCAGGTGTAATCATGATTCTCACCTTGTTAATTATTATATGTTTATCTATCTACTTAACTGTTTGAAGTTCAAACTTTGAACTAACCATGTTTGTTATGCAGACCAATGTCGTACGTTTCGTAAGAAAGGATATGAGTGAAATGTACCCAAGGTGGGACGATGACATTGACGATCCACTGATTGACAATGATCTCCATGCTCTGTACGATGACAACTGGAAATGGCAGCCACGTCATTGGCATGTATCGGGTTTTCTAGTATCCCCGGTAAAAGTTGCGTCAGGTAATGTAGACTTCATTTTCATTCTTCATTGTAGACTTCATTTACAACCTATATTGTTGACTTCATTTATAGTCTTCAATGTAGACTTCAATTCCAGTCTGCATTGTATACTTCATTTCCAGTCTGCATTCAAATGATTCACTTGCATTTGATGTGTTAACCAGGTCCTGTTAAGTATGAGGCTGCCAGAATGAAATCAGAACGTCAACCTATGAAATATGTAGGTCCAAGCTAAAAAAGAAAGTTTCATGAGGGTGCAAGTGTTGATGGAGAAGACCAAATGTCGCTAGTGAAGACCTTACAAGGTCTTATTGATGCATCCTACAACAAGTTGAGTAGCAAGATGGACGATGGTTTCAATAGGTGGGATGAAAAATTTGACAAGATATTTGAGAGGGTCTCTGCTCTTGAAGGGTCCAACTATGCTGCTAAAAAGGGAAGGAAGGAGGAGGTGAGATCTACTACTCATGCAGAGGGAGGGGTACAAACTGATAAGCCAGTGACAGAGGCAGCTCCTCAGCTAAATGCACAACAATGCAATACTCCTGATGTAGGGGTTACTAACGCACCCTTGTATTCCACATGCTTTAGCCAGAGGATAGTAGACATAGCAAAGAAGCCTAAGTCTAAGTCTAAGTGATGAATTTACAGGCATCTAAGATCATATGTTGTTGTGTTCTCAGACTGTTTGATTGTTTGTGTATTGTTTGAAGACTATGCCTTTTTATTTAAGTTGTTGTTACATACATTGGGGGTTGGTTGTTGTTTAAAGACTACGCTATAATATATAACATAATACTTGTTTAATTCTACATATAATTTCCTTACACATCACATTTTTTTAACTTTCTTCCTCCATTACTTGCAGAGTAAGTTTCAGAACAACCAAGACGTAGAGATGGAGGAACTTCAAGATGAGAGTGATCTGATAAGTGAGAGTGTCAATGGGGCTGAGGCAAGTGTTCAGGTTGTTGAAACGCCAAAAGAGGAGGTGTTGAAAAAACAGAAAAATACACAAATTGAGAAGAATGATGCGGCTTTGCTTATGGCACGGAATAAGGTCCAAAGAAAGAGGAATCTTGCTAACACACATAAAACGCCATACAAAGGGGACAAAACTGCCCAGAGGATCATTCCAAATGAATTTCCAACAGGAAAAGGATATGATGCTTTTGCTCCTGTTGATCAGAAAAAGGTGCAGGCGCTAGAGGATTTGTTGAGAGATGAACCGTAAGTATTTTTCTCTCTTTCTAATATGACTTTCTTTATTCACAACTTGAAAATTCACTTATGATTGTGTTGTATATAGGCAAGGAGAAGAGCTGGTGCCTAACACCCGTGCCAATTGGTTCCATCTCTGGAGAACCCCAACTGAATGGCTAAACGACTCTGTAAGTATCTCCAATTCCTAAAAGACTATACTTGAACACTTTAGGTGTAGACGTCACTTGACAGTGCAGGCTTAATTTGATGTTTTTCCGGTTTCAGCATATGGATGCTGCAATAAAACTACTTAGACTACATTTCCATAACCATCCAGAGTGGTTTCATTGATACAGTCTTACCCATGTTGTGGACCAGTAAATACGAAGATATTAAATCCTTCCCGGCAAATCCCGATGGGTCTGGTAAGTTGTTACCTGCTGGAGCAGCGACATACTACACAGGTGAAGAACCATCATATTGTAGGTCAGACAATATAACATCCCGAAACCAAAGTTTGGATTTTGGTCAGGGGTGTCGATCGACACCAAGGCAGGGTGTCGATCGACACCATGTTTTTGGTTCAGTTTTGGTTTGAGTTAAATCGGTCGGTATGTTATGGTTTGGGAATGGAAACCCTAAGTATCGCTTATAAACACGTGAGCCGTGTTTTTCCAGAGCAGAGACAGCAAAGTTAAAGAGATTTGGGTTTTTGAGAGTTTTGGGGTGAATCGAGAAGTTTTCTTCACCGTTCTTCGTCGTTCTTTGTCACCAAGGCTCGTGTGATTGTGTGTTCGAGTTTGTCGAATTGATCCGGCATTTTCCAGCAAGAAAAATCGTTGTTCGTTCCTGTTTTCCGAAGCGTTTGTGTTCATTTCCATTTCCGTCGCGAAATCGAGGTGAATGCACGACCGTAGGCTCGGATAGGTTAGAATTCGATTGATAAATGATTAGGATTGTTCATGGTGGTTGAACTGGTTGTTGATTGCGTGTGATTATGATTTTTGTGTGATTTATGTGATGAACTTGTGTGATTTTTGTGCTTTGGATCGAATGTTTTATTCTGTTCTTGGTGGTAGAACAGGGTGTTGATCGACACCTAGAGGTAGTGTCGATCGACACCACGCTGATAACGATATCAAAATTTTTGAGGTGTCAATCGACACCTAGAGGTAGTGTCGATCGACACCCAGTTGAATCTGGTGTGCGTTTTAATTGTTAATTATTCGGTTTTGATTTATCCGTACTTAGCATGTTGACGGGAGGACCGTCTCACTGAGTATCTATTAAATACTTATGCAACCCTGTTTTCCCTTTTGAGTTGTAGGTAACAGAAATGCGTGATCGCAGAATCAAGGCCGGTGAAGAGAATGATAGGATATTTTATTTGTTCCTGTTTAGTCTAGTGAAACCTGGTGGTTAGGTTGCTAGATTTTTATGATTATTTCTGGAACTTGAATTTTGGAATTGAATTGTTGAATTATTGTTTTAATAATTTATGGATTTATTTTATGAGAATTTCCGCAACTGTTTAAAAAAAAAAATGTGTTGGTTGTTTCAATTTGGTATCAAAGCTTAGACGTTTTTAGGACTTGGAAATTGGATGAATTGAGACTATGTGTTTAATTGTTTATTGGTGGTTAGACAATTAGTAGCATTAGATCATCCTCTTCGGCCTTTAAAGAGATTTCGCGGTAAGTTGTGTTTTATTTGTTTGTGACTTCTCGTTTGCTCATGTTTTCCTATCATGTGTGGTAGATTGATACTGGAGCGAGAGGTCGTGGCAGAGGTCGTGGTCATGGTCGTGGCCAAGCGCCAGAGTTGTCTAGCAGTGTGGCTGCATCCCAGACTCATCAGGTGCAGACCGCGAGCGAGACCAGTGCCAGTGACAGTGTGGCAGTAATTGCCAGGAAGGGCACCGAGAGAGGTGCTGGTGTTGGAGTGGGACTGGGTCGGGCACTGGGTGCTGCTCTAGTTCAAGGTCGGGATGATGTCATCGTGGGGTTTTTGACGCAACTGTTGGAGCGGTTTCCGGCGGCGGTACCGGCTCCAGCAGTACCTCCGGTGGTGGAAGTGCAGCAAAGGGCTACAGAGGTTGAGCAGCCGAGAGTTGTGGTTGCTATGCATCCTCCCTATCTCGTGATGATGGGACAGATGCAGAAGATTGGTACGCCTTTCTTCACCGGCAGAGTTGGGCCAGAGGGGGCCGATGAGTGGCGCTTGAGAGTGGAACGCAATTTTCGATCGATTCGATGTCATGCAGAGTATCGAGTAGAGTTGGTTGTGCACTATCTGAGCGAGGATGCACATAGCTGGTGGAGATCGACTGAGACTCGGAGGACTGTGTGGAGATCAACCCCAAGTTCTTCCCTCGGGAGGCTTTGGATCGCTTACAGATGAGATTTATGGAGCTTACTCAGGGAGCGAGTTCAGTGTTGGAGTATGATACCGAGTTCAGCAGGCTTCAGGCATATTCTAGCCATGGTATGGCTGAGGAGCGAACTTTTATGCAGAGGTTCTTGCACGGACTTCGTATGAGTATCAGGACCCAGTGTCGTGGTTCAGTGTACACCTCGAGGGCGGAGTTGGTGGAGCTTGCTGCTTCTATAGAGGAGGATCAACGTGAGCAGACTGGTTCGGTGGTTGTTCCTCCTGTAGCGGTTCCATCTGTGGTGGTCCTGCTGTTCTGCCGAAGAGATAGGAGCAGCAACAACAGCATTCTCGGAGTTCTGGTTCGGGCAAAGGTGGCAATCCTGCGCAGGGCCAGAAGAGGAGGTTCAATGAGGTTTCTGGAGGCAGCTAGGGCGGCCGTGCTTGTTATGGATGCGAGAGCACTGAGCATTGAGTGGCTAGTTATCCCAAGAGGGAGGTATCTCAGGATGCCAAGGTGTGTTTTCATTGCCGAGAGCCAGGACATATGTGGCCAATGTGTCCTAAGTTGGAGCAGATGGTTGTGGCAGCGGTTCAGCCTTTAGCTCAGCTGGCAGCAATTCAGTCTTTGGGCCAGCTTGGGCCTGCACCGCGTGTTTATGGGCTGGCAGATGCGGGGCAGCCTTGTGGCACGCAGATCATATGTAAAATTCTAGACTCGAACTTCATAAATTCTAAGTGGTTGAATTGTGGTTGTTGTTTCTTTTATTTTTGCCTGTGATAATATGTTAGGGTTCTCAACGCATGTAATTGTGTAGGGACCTTATTAGTGGGAGGTTTCGAGTCCCATGTTCTTTTTGATTTTGGAGCATCGAACTGCTTCATTACTCCGGGGCATGTCGAGAGCAGTGGTGAGCTGTCAGGCTGGGTTAAGGTGGCTGGAGGCGGATTCCTGGTTACTTCCGGCCGAGCTAGAGTAGTGGAGGTTCAGATTACCGGGCAATCAATGCCGGCAGACCTGGTGATTAGTCCGGTGGAACTTTACGACGTGATTCTCGAAATAGATTGGTTGTCGTTTTATAAGGTTCATCTGGACTGCTTTCGAGACAGAGTCGTTTTTAAGCGAGATGCAGGAAAGTTAGTGTTGCAGGGTGTGAGACCTACTTCTGGGAGTCTGGTAATATCGACTATTCAGGCAGAGCAGATGATAGCGCAGGGTTGCGAGGCTTATTTGGCTACTATTTCGATGCCGGAGTCTGGTGGTGAGGTTGTTATCAGGGAGATCCGAGTTGTTCGGGAGTTTGTGGATGTTTTTCAGCTATTGCAGGGATTACCGCCATCTCGGTCTGATCCTTTCACAATTGAGTTAGAGCCCGGGACAGCTCTTATTTCTAAGGCTCCTTACAGGATGGCTCCAGCAGAGTTGGCAGAGCTGAAGAAGCAGCTGAAGGATTTATTGAGCAAGGGTTTTGTTCGACCGAGTGTTTCACCGTGGGGAGCACCAGTCCTTTTAATGAAGAAGAAGGATGGCAATTTTTGTTTGTGCATCGATTATCGGGGATTGAACCGTGTTACGGTGAAGAACAAGTACCCTCTCCCGAGGATTGATGAGCTTTTGGATCAGCTGAGGGGTGCTACTTGGTTCTCCAAGATAGACTTGGCGTCGGCTTATCATCAGATTCCGAAAGATGAGACAGATGTTCGTAAGACAGCGTTCGGGACGAGATACGGGCATTTCGAGTTTGTGGTCATGCCTTTTGGGTTGACGAATGCGCCGGCGGCTTTCATGAGATTGATAAATGACGTATTCAAAGAGTATCTGGACGTGTTCGTTATCATCTTTATTGATGATATCTTGGATTATTCGAAGAGTCCTGAGGAGCACGAGGCTCATTTGAGATTGGTTTTGGATAAGCTTCGGGAGCAGAAGTTGTATGCTAAGTTAAGGTAAGTGCAGTTTTTGACAGAGGCAGATGGGATTCCTTGGTCATATCGTGTCATCAGAGGGTGTTTCTGTGGACCCGGCGAAGCTAGAGGCTATCAGAGATTGGCCTAGACCAAGTAGTGCTATCAGAGTTTCTTGGGTTTGGCAAGTTATTACCGGAGGTTTGTCAAGGGTTTTGCGAGTATGGCTTAGCCGATGACAAAGCTGACTAGTAAAGATGTCCCGTTTATGTGGTCGTCGGAGTGCGAGGAGAGCTTTGTGAGGCTCAAAGAGATGTTGAATAGTACAACGGTATTGGCATTACCCGAGCTGAAAAAGCCTTATACCGTGTACACTAATGCTTCAGGAGTTGGTATGGGTTGTGTTCTGATGCAGGAGGGTAGGGTCATTGCGTACGCTTCGAGGTAGTGGCAGGGTAGTGAGCGTAACCGCCTACGCATGATCTTGAGTTGGGAGCAGTGGTTTTCGCTCTGATGATTTGGAGATCTTACCTTTACGGTGGGAAGGTGCAGATTTATACAGACCATAAGAATCTGCAGCATATCTTCACTCATCCGTTGCTAAATATGAGACAGAGGCGTTGGGTCGAGTTGCTGGCGGATTATGATCTGGAGATCGTTTATCACCCGGGCAAGGCTAATCAGGTTGCAGATGCTTTGAGTCGGCGGAGGTTCGATTCAGCTCGGGAGCAGGATATTGAGGCTTTGGTGGGCGAGATTAGCACGTTACGTCTTTGTGCGGTTTCGCAGGAGCCTTTGGGCTTAAAGGCAGTCGATCATGGAAATCTTCTCAGTAGGATCAGAGTGGCTCAGCAGAGTGATCAGGGTTTGATTGATGCGTCGCGAGCAGTTAGTTCTGAGTATCTGGTCTCTCCGAATGGGACAGCTCTGGTTCGTGGTCGAGTTTGTATTCCTCGAGATGAGTTGTTGAGGTAGGAAATTTTGAGTGAGGCTCATGCGAGCAAGTTCTCGATTCATCCGGGTGCGACTAAGATGTACCATGATCTGAAACAGTATTATCACTGGGTCGGGATGAAGAGAGATGTGGCAGATTGGGTCGCAAAGTGTGACACGTGTTCGTTAGTGAAGGCAGAGCATCGACTTCCGAGCGGTTTGTTACAGAGTTTACCCATTACTGAGTGGAAGTGGGACATGATCAATATGGATTTCGTGGTCGATTTACCTAACTCGAGGACTTTTGATGCTATCTGGGTGATTGTGGATTGGTTGACTAAGACAGCACGATTTCTGGCCGTTAAAAAGACCGATGGAGCTGAGGTTTTGGCTAAGAAGTTCGTGAAAGACATAGTGAGGCTGCATGGAGTGCCAGCTAGTATTGTGTCAGACCGGGATCCCAAGTTCACTTAAGAGTTTTGAAGAGCTTTTCAGGCAGAGATGGGCACTAAGGTGCATTTGAGTACGACTTATCATCCGCAAACTGATGGTCAGTCAGAGAGGACCATTCAGACCTTGGAGCATTTGTTGAGGATGTGTGTGTTAGACTGGGGTGGTCACTTGGTTGATCACTTGAACCTGGCTGAGTTTGCGTATAACAACATTTTCCAGGCGAGTATCAGTATGGCTTCTTACGAGGCTTTGTATGGGAGGCCGTGTAGGACACCTTTATGCTGGACCCAAGTGGGGGAGACAAGCATTTATGGTGCTACTTTTGTTCAGGAAGCGACGGAGAAGATCAGTGTTTTGAGGTTGAACATGAAAGAAGCTCAGGATCAGCAGAAGAGTTATGCAGATCGAAGGAGAAAAGAGCTTGAGTTTGCCGTATGAGATCGTGTGTATCTCAAGATGGCAATGTTGAGGGGTCCTAACAGATCCATTTGTGAGAACAAGCTGAGTCCACGTTTTATGGGTCCGTTTCCAATAGTGGAGCGAGTGGGACCAGTGACGTATTGGCTTGAGTTACCTCCGATTATGGAAGCATTTCATAAGGTATTCCATGTTTCGATGTTGAGGAAGTGTCTCCATGAATCGGAGAAGCTAGTGGCTAAGATTCCTGAGGATCTTAAGCCTAATTTGATGGTTCCGGCGGTTCCTGTGAGGATTCTCGAGACGAGTATCAAGGTTCTGCGTCGGAAGAAGATTTCGTTGTTGAGGATTTTATGGGATTGTGGTGGTTGCCAGGATGAGACTTGGGAGCCAGAGGCAAAGATGATGTTGAAGTTCAGGAAGTGGTCCGACAAGCAGGTCGCAGCTTGAGCTTACTTGTATCTTTGTGGTTCCAGTGTTTTCTTTAGCTCGGGAGCTATTGTTGTTTTTGGTTCATGTATTTTTCGTTTTGTTGTAACGATATACATATTTTGGAATTTATAAGATGGAGTTCCTTATTTATTTCCAGAGTTATTATAACATGTGTGTTCCTTATAAGCGTGATTTGGTTGACCAGTATGGGTCGTGCTTTAGATGATATTTCGGGTCGGAGATATCGAAGAGAGGCCATGTGAGGCAGAGCTAATCACAAATGTTAGTAGACGTTTTTCAGAAATTATTACTCTAGGGACAGTGGTTTCCCAAATAACTCATTACAATTTGAGAAGACGGGTGGGTCTTCGGTGGTTCTACAGGTGATGGGTGGATCACCATGTAGTACCAAGTGTTACTTACCGATGACGGGTGGGTCTCGATGTAGTATCGTGGGATGCTTACTTATCTGTGACGGGATGGTCTCAGGATAAGTATCATGAGATGGGTGGGTCTCCTGAAGGGAGTGAGTTTCCCTGCATTTTTCTGGGAGTTGGTGGGCTCCAGATGTTTATTTGAGACAGGTGGATCTCATTATAAATCTAGAGGAAAGGGTTCCCGGTATATCATGGGTGGTTGGTATATTTATTGTTGTGGATGGTAATGAGTTAGGAGTAGTTAATGTCTGGGAAAGCGTGCGTACTAACATAGGATTAGGTGAGAGTTCAGGGGTCGGGTGAGGATCTCTGATGTGGCTGACCAAGAGAGGTCAAGTGTCGGTCTTGGATAGACAGTTTACGGGATTCGAGGTCGAATCTAGATTAGTGGGGGAGAATTGTAACATCCCGAAACCAAAGTTTGGATTTTGGTCAGGGGTGTCGATCGACACCAAGGCAGGGTGTCGATTGACACTATGTTTTTGGTTCGGTATCAGTTTGAGTTAAATCGGTCGGTTTGTTATGGTTTTGGAATGGAAACCCTAAGTATCGCTTATAAACACGTGAGCCGTGTTTTTCCAGAGCAGAGACAACAAAAGTTAAAGAGATTTGGGTTTTTGAGAGTTTTGGGGTGAATCGAGAAGTTTTCTTCACCGTTCTTCACTGTTCTTCGTCTCCATGGCTCGTGTGATTGTGTGTTCGAGTTTGTCGAATTGATCTGGCGTTTTCCAGCAAGAAAAGTCGCTGTTCGTTCCCGTTTTCCGAAGCGTTCGTGTTCATTCCCTTTTCCGTTGCGAAATCGAGGTGAGTGCGCGACCGTAGCCTCGGATAGGTTAGAATTCGATTGATAAATGATTAGGATTGTTCATGGTGGTTGTTGATTGCGTGTGATTATGATTTTTGTGTGATTTCTGTGATGAACTTGTGTGGTTTTTTGTGCCTTGGATCGAATGTTTTATTCTCTTGTTGGTGGTAGAAAAGAGTGTCGATCGACACCTAGAGGTAGTGTCGATCGACACCACATTGAAAACGATATCAAAATTTTAAAGGTGTCAATCGACACCTAGAGGTAGTGTCGATCGACACCTAGAGGTAGTGTCGATCGACACCTAGTTGAATCTTGTGTGCGTTTTAATTGTTTATTATTCGGTTTTGATTTATCCGTACTTAGCCTGTTGACGAGAGGACCGTCTCACTAAGTATTTATTAAATACTTACGCAACTCTGTTTTCCCTTTTGAGTTGCAGGTAACAGAAATGCGTGATCGCGGAATCAAGGCCAGTGAAGAGGATGATAGGATGTTTTATTTGTTCATGTTTAGTCTAGTGAAACTTGGTGTTTAGGTTGCTAGATTTTTATGATTATTTCTGGAACTTGAATTTTGGAATTTAATTGTTGAATTATTGTTTTAATAATTTATGGATTTATTTTATGAGAATTTCTACAATTGTTTAAAAAACAAAATATATATATATATATATATATATATATATATATATATATATATATATATGTGTGTGTTGGTTGTTTCAGACAAGATATGGGGGCAGCAAGTGGATGACATCTACATGCCAATGAACATCAAAAAGAGTCATTGGATTGGTCTGTGGATTTCAATTCCAACGCATAAGAATGTTGTGTTGGATAGTTATGAGCTTACTACCCTTGTCAAACAAATGAAAGAGTTAGTAGAGTCAATAGCCGTAATGGTGCCTTACCTTATTCGGGAGACTTGTCCTTAGCAGGAAAGGCCCTTTTGGGATCGTAAACCTTTTACGATCGAGCGGCAGAAAGTGCCACAACAGAAGGACGGTTCGAGTTGTGGAGTCTTTTGTTTGAAGGTCACTGAATATCATGCTCTGGGTCTTCCATTTAGCGTGATGAAGAACTTTGATCTCAATGCAGCCAGGGACAAGTTTGCGGCCGAGATATACGACGAGACAAGATAGGATGGCACAAAAACTCGAAGTTGGGATCACTTAGACTTTTACGAGCCGAGATAGTACTTCGGTTCAATAATTCGTACCTTTCTTATCCCGTTAAAAACTTTTAAGGATTCTTGCATATTTTTTGTACATGTAAGACAAACTCATATCCTTAGCATCTAGGGATAATTTGTACTTTTGTGAAGATAGGTTAGTAAATGCACAAACTCAGATCCTTAGCATCTCGGGATAAGTTAGTACTTTTGTGAAGATAGGTTATTAACGGCTGATTTAATATTTGTTGAAACATTTTAGACTTCTATGGTAGATTTCTCTTGTAGACTTCTACTTAAGAATGTTTCGCTTTTGATAAGGATAATGATAATGTCTTACCTTTTAGTATAAACATATACAAAATAAACACACAAGATTACTAGTTTTGGCTCTGGTTCGAATTTAATCAGAAACAACTAACATTTTTTTTTAACACAAATTTTGAACTACCTTATATCACCTAGGTTGAGCATAGATTCGTGGACAAGTTGGAAATTATTATAATTTTTTTTTTTCTAAAATAATTGAACACACAGTTGAGCATGAACAAAAGTTTAGTTTTAAACTAAAATGTAATAACTTCAGCTTCAGCACAAGTAAAGATGGTAGTAACAAACACAGTAGTTTAGTAGATAAGGTGTCTATTTAAGATGTCAACTACAAAAGTCTACACCTGAAATCTACTACAGCCGATTTAATGATGTAAAACATTGATTAAGTAGCGAACATAGTCTGGTTTGAAGTACCTTAACTTAGGCAATGCGGACGCGTATGACCCGTTTGATGGCAGTTTGAACACTTGTAGGGGTTGTGAAGCTTGCGCGGTTTTGTTCCTTTCCTCCTTGACAGTTCTAGGTAAGATTGCCATCTAGACTTCTCCTTCCTACCTTTTTTAGGCTGCACCTCAGGAGGTAAACATGGTACCTCAGGATACGGTAACGCGTCATTTTTGGGGAAAATGTTTTGGAAGTATGTCGCATACAAATACTCCCTACCGTATGATGGACAAAGCGCCGTAGCCACATTTGCACCACTCATTATCGAAGCCGCAATAGCATGTGAGCAAGGTATCCTTTCGATTTGAAAAATACCACAAGAACATTTCTTGTGAAGCAAGTCAACAAGATAATTTTGTGTTCTTCCCTTTATAATGAACTGGTTATCGTCTATCTGTTCCACTATCATTGGACCCGCGTAATGGTCACGAACTGCCAACAAGTATTCAACTCCCCGACTAAAGCGTGTGGTTAGCTTGGAAGCATCGTCTCGTCTTTTATAAAACCATCTTCCAAGCTTGATTCTGATAAAATCAAGAAGGTATGCTACGGGAAATCCTCGTGCGACCTTAAGCGCTGCGTTGATCGATTCGGCAATGTTGCTAGTCTTGATGTTGTACCTAAGTCCCTCACAATGTACTCGTGACCAAAGTTTTGAATCCGCATCTTCCAAGTATTTTGCAATGGTCGGTGATGCTGTGCGTAGCACATCCATGTATCGATCATAAGCTTCTTCCGTATATGCATACGCAGCACCTTTGACCAAGTACATTAGGTCTTTTCCATAAAAAATATGGGCAATGTTACACTGTAGATGGTAATAACATATGCCACGTGTTGCCCATGGGAAAACCTTCGCGCATGCATTGATAATGGACTGAAGCCTATCCAAAACTATGACCAACGGGTAGCCATCCGATATACATAAACAAAATTTCTTGAAAAACTATTCCCACGACTCATTATTCTCACTATCGACAACCCCAAAGGCCAAAGGAAATATTTGGAAATTAGCATCTTGCGCAGCTGCCACTAACAAAGTCCCTTCGCATTTCCCGCTCAAATGTGTCCCATCAACAACAATTACTCGTCGGAGATACTTAAATCCGGCTATTGAAGCTCCGAATGCTATGAATAGATATTTAAATCTATCTGCAGCATCCATTTCAAGACCGGTCACTGTCCCCGGATTAGCTTCGCGATGTGATGCAACGTATTTCGGTGCGGAGTGTTTATGGTGAGCCACTCGATATGCCGTGGAACACGTATGAACGTTCACATACTTTGTCACCCAAAGCCGGTTTGCTTCGTTCTTTACACTCGCTCTTACCTTCCACTCGCACCCTTTTACACGACACAATGCCACAAAAAGCATTGTCGTAGACTTATACACCTTGAAACAAAATCTTAGCATCAAAGCCGTCAACCGCAATTCCTTAAGTAGCTCATCCTTTGTACTGAAACTTTGTTTCACGAATATGTTATCGGACCATGTCGGATTTAAACTACCTCTACCGCCCAAATTATTTGCATTCACACCAAAAGATGTATCTTCTTCATCCTCGTCTTTGATTTTTCCATACTCATTGTAGTCGTCGTCACTACCGGGTTCATCTTCTTCTTTAACACCATCCACACCACCAAATGCCCGTCTTTAACATCATCTCCAACATCATCTCCAACCTCATCTCCAACATCATTATCCTCGTCCTCATCCTCGGATTCTACCACATCTTCATCACTACCGTCATCCTCACAATCAACATCATCAACCACGGGCCGACTCGACACACAAAGACGTAATACTTGTGTTCTACTTAGCTCAATCAACCTTTGGACTTGTCTGTCATTTTTAACGTGCATAGGAGGCGTATCTCGAGCCATATGTTGCAACATTGATGGAGGAAGTGAGTAAGTGAGCTCCACCACCTCTGATTTTTTATCAATGTCATAATCATCATGTGTCATTTCAACAAGTTCCTCATGTTTAAAACCATCACTCAAAAAAAACATTTTCCCGCCTCTTCGATTTTCAACCTCAAAACGCCAAATACCATCTTCCATAATCCAACCTCCATAAACAACAGGTAACTGAACAATCATCTGTAAAATACAAACAAGGATATGCCATTAGTACAAATCAGAAAACAGACTTCAAATGTAGTCTACTCAATAAGAGCTAACTAGTCACCAAATCAAGAAAATAAGTTTGCCCCACAAATATTTGTCTTCAACATGACCAACTCTTACAGGGGGTATATATACTACTAACAAACATGTGAGACAAAAAAATCAAAAAAATACATTGTAAATATTTCAAAAAATGCATTTTAAAAAACTGCCACAATTGTAGACTTCAAATGCAGTCTACTCTAAGTAAACTTCAAATGCAGTCTACTCAATATGAGCTAACTAGTCACCAAATCAAGAAAATAAGTTTGCCCCATAAATATTTGTCTTAAACATGACCAACTCTTACAGGGGGTAGATATACAACTAACAACCATGTGAGAACAAAAAAATCAAAAAAATACATTGTAAATATGTCAAAAAATGCATTTAAAAAACTGCCATATTTGTAGACTTCAAAATGCATTCTACTCTAAGTAAACTTCAAAAGCAGGCTACTCAATATGAGCTAACTAGTCACCAAATCAAGAAAATAAGTTTGCCCCACAAATATTTGTCTTAAACATGATCAACTCTTACAGGGGGTAGATATACAACTAACAACCATGTGAGAACAAAAAAATCAAAAAAATACATTGTAAATATTTCAAAAAATGCATTTTAAAAAACTGTTACAATTGTAGACTTCAATTGCAGTCTACTCTCAGTAGACTTCAAATGCAGTCTACTCAATATGAGCTAACTAGTCACCAAATCAAGAAAATAAGTTTGCCCCACAAATATTTGTCTTAAACATGACCAACTCTTACAGGGGGTAGATATACAACTAACAACCATGTGAGAACAAAATAATCAAAAAAATACATTGTAAATATGTCAAAAATGCATTTAAAAAAACTGCCACATTTGTAGACTTTAAAATGCATTCTACTCTAAGTAGACTTCAAAAGCAGGCTACTCAATATGAGCTAACTAGTCACCAAATCAAGAAAATAAGTTTGCCCCACAAATATTTGTCTTAAACATGACCAACTCTTACAGGGGGTAGATATACAACTAACAACCATGTGAGAACAAAAAAAATCAAAAAAAATGCATTGTAAATATGTCAAAAAATGCATTTTAAAAAACTGCCACATTTGTAGACTTCAAATGCAATCTACTCTAAGTAGACTTCAAATGCAGTCTACTCAATATGAGCTAAATAGTCACCAAATCAAGAAAATAGGTTTGCCCCACAAATATTTGTCTTAAACATGACTAACTCTTACAGGGGGTAGATATACAACTAACAAACAGGTGAGAACAAAAAAAATCAAAAAAATACATTGTCAATATGTCAAAAAATGCATTTTAAAAAAATATCACATTTGTAGACTCCAACTGAAGACTTCAAATGCAGTCTACATTGAGTAGACTTCAAATGAAGTCTTCAAACGCAGTCTACAATGGGTTATTTTTGCAATTAAGACAAATCGGTATGTAGACTGCCAATCAAGTCTACAAGTGTTGTAGACTTTATTTGCAGTCTACAAAGGTTACTTTTGCATTTGACCAAAACGTTGACTTTTTGGTGTAGACTTTATTTGCAGTCTACATAAAAGTGTAGGTTACTTTTGCATTTGATCAAATATTTCCACTGTTCATATGTAGACTTCATTTCCAGTCTACATAAGAAAGTAGACTTCATTTATAGACTACATAAGGAAAGTAGACTTCATTTGCAGTCTACGGCAAAAAAAACAGGTTACTTTTGGATTTGACTTTTGTTGACTTTTCAAAGTAGACTGCAAATGAAGTCTACATAAAATATAGGGTTAGTTTTTCATTTGACCAAAAAATCTGTACTTTTTTTTGTAGACTTCATTTTCAGAGTAGACTGCAAATGAAGTCTACAAAAAAAAGTTCAATCCAAAAGTGACTTGTTTGTAGACTGCATTTGAAGTCTAAAGTAGATTTCAAATGCAATCTACTTTTTACGGTCAATGGTTTGGTCAAATGCAAAAGTGACCTGATTTTTCCGCTGCCTGCACACGAAGTCTACAATATTTTTTATTGTTGTCAAGAAAACAATGTAGACTTAAAATACAGTCTACTTTACCTTTTTCACAAATAATAGTCAAATGCAAATCTAACTCATATTTGACTTGTAGACATCAAATTCAGTCTACATTTACGAACCAGATCTGAAATTTTCGAAAATAAAAAATCGTTACCTTTTTCACTCATTTGACTTAGTATTCACGTTCTTAAACCACCGAAACTATCAATTTCACCCAAAAAAACAACCCTAGCCGTTTTATTTGGAAGAATTACGGGAAAATATGAAGTTATGAGTGAAAATTTTGAAAGAACGAAAATTAGAGAGATTTAGATGAAATTGGAGAGAAAATTAATGATGTCTACGTTATGAGCTCACTTATTATGCATTTACGTAACAAAAAATCAGTTGGTGTAGCATTTAGATATTCAATTTGGTTGTTCATGGTGGTTGGAAAAATTGAAGAAGATGACATTTTCGTAAATAAGTTAATGTTTTTTGGTGTTTTAGTCTTTTGATAAGTTTCTGATTTTGAAAAAAATAATAATAAAGAAAAGATAATGACATTTTCGTGAATATGTGAAGAAGAGAAGGAGAGATTTGTGATAAAGTGGTAAATAGTAAAGAGGAGGAAAAAGTGGGTTAGTTTTGCATTTGACCAAAAGAAATGGGTTAGTTGAGAAATCATCCCTAAATTTATAATTAATCTTTTGAGAATTTTTTTTATTATTATATCAATAAAAATGAACAATTGTCGGATCCTTTATATAAACTAACAACAAATTTTAGACTTTTTTTGTTTGGTCACACCAATTTCGGATTTAAAAAAAAAGGAAAATTGCTAAATCAAACCACATTTAGTGGTAAAGTGTCCCACTAATACTTATTTTTCCCAATTAAGGTCCATTAGGCTTTTCCAAATTCTAAACCCCAAAATTAACCTTATATTTAAATTAATATCAATTTTTATTAATCTGATATTTTAATCCGAAATTATAAAGGAAACGGAATATTCATTAAATAAAAAACGAATTAATATATATTTTAATTTTAAAACATATAAACAAATTACAAGAAAATTAATTCTCAATTATCAAACCCCGACAAAAAACATATCTTCTTCTCCGACTAAATTTCTCTCGCCAAAATCACTTCTTCTCCGACTCACTTTTTATTCTCCGCCGCTTTGTTTCGCCGGAAAAATCATCATCTCCCTCGTCTCCGGCGATTACATGCTTCTTCTATCTTAGGTGCCGTCGAATCACTTCTTCTCTCTAGGTTTCACCGGAGAAATCATCATCGCCGTCGTCGTCTCGAGGTTCTGTAGATCGATTTGTTCCTTCTACCTCTGCTTCACTGTCTTCTGAATACTGATTTGGAAGTTCGTATTCCTCAAAGGTAATTTAATTTCTCAAAATTTGCATGTTCGTGATTTGCATGTACCAACAAAACAACTTAACTAAACAAAGTTTTGTGACTTTTTCAACAGCTAAGGTTAACTATTGATTGTTCCTCTTGAACTAATTTTGTTACTTTAATTTGATACAATACCAAGGCTTTTTCATTGTTTTAAGAAATTTGGGGGTTTTTTGGACGTTTTTTTATTCTTGCCAATGATTTTGGAAAATATTTCAAATGAGTTTTGTTTTACTTGAAATCTCTGCTTTGTTCAAAATTTATTTACTTTCAACTCGTGTTTGGTTTCTTCCACTTCCAGATTTTAGGTGAAGTTAGCTATATTTCGAAAATCAATTAAACCCTTATAATCTGCATATTATAAGTTGGTGTTCCAGATTTGGTTTTGGTTTGTCTTTTGATTCTTGTCTGTTCTTTTCTCTTTTTGTTATGTGTTTGGAGTTTTTTTGGCAGAAATATGATATCTTTTGGTTTGTTTCTTCTGATAACTTTAAACAGATATTGATTTGTTGAAAAACTTGTATTAACATTGATGGAAGGGGAGCTGCCTAGGAGGATTTTTACTGAAACCTGCTTGGATTAAAGTTCTCTTTGCTTAATGATGAAAACATTTTATCGGCTCGATTTAAGCTTGCTATTGATCTGTTTGTAGCCGCACATGATCCTGTTTTTGTTAAGCGTATGTCGAAGTATGTGCCGCCAACTACGCGTACTGATGGAACGGTTGTGGAATTATACTGATTTAGCTTTCTCTTTTTGGATAGTATTTCCATATTTTCAGTATTAGGAAGGATATGAACTGATGTTTGTGTTTTATTCAACACAGTTTTTATGATTAGAATTGTGGTTTACTTTAGAGTGTGTTTTTGTGTGACAAATGAGCAAAGTCTGTATTTCTTTTTGTTGAGACTAAATAATCTAAACATAATATTACACATAGCAAAACCGGTTACATACTCTTCTCAATACATAACGTTGATACCCTCGTCTCTGGTTCGAGGCATAGATGACACAATTTTTGCAATTTTCGTTTTTTCACACAAAATGGGCCGTGTTTGAGTATTTAAGATTTTGAAAATAGCCTTGAACATATTATTACACATAGCATAATTGGTTACCCTCTCTACACAATCCGAATTGTCACGTTACAATCCATAGGTTCGAGGCCTAGTTGTTACACTTTTTGAAAAAAATCGTAGAAGTTACAATTTTACAGTTTTGGGGTTTGGGTAAGTAGAAAAACATGTTACTAATGGTTGGAAATTCTAAAAAAAAAAAGAAAAAAAAATGTTGGAAGTTACTATTTTTAGAGTTTTGGGGTTTGGACAAATGGTAAAAAGAGAAACATGTTATTAAGGGTTTAAAATTCTAAAAAAAAAAGAGAAAAAATGTTGGAAGTTACTATTTTTAGATTTTTGGGGTTTGGGCAAATGGTAAGAAAAGAAACATGTTATTAAGGGTTTAAAATTCTAAAAAAAGAGAAAAAATGGAATTTACTATTTTTAGAGTTTTGGGGTTTGGGGTAATGGTAAGTATGGGGTAATGGTAAGTAGAGAAACATGTTACTAAGGGTTCAAAATTCTAAAAACAAAGAAAAAATGTTGGAAGTTACTATTTTTTAAAGTTTTGGAGTTTTAAAACTTACTAATATATTTGTTTACTAATAATGTTCATAAATGTGGACGTTTTACATAATTATTAAAAAAGGCAAAAATATGTCACCAATGACATTCGAACCCGTGACTTCGAGTGATTTTGTGTGCATTGTAAAGGTAGTGTAACCAGAAAGCTTTGTATGATAATATGTTCGGTTGCATACTGAAAAAGTTAAATATGCTAACAATTATAGAAATTACCAAATATGAACCTTAGTATTTTAATTTTGTATGACAAGAGTGTGCAATGAATACATACAGCTTAAATGGTTTATGTATGCTTAGGAGTTATGTAGGGGTCACGGGTTCGAGGTTCGTAAGCCTCTCTTTTTGCGATTTCTACACATGTTGAAAATTAGAAAATAATTAAATATTAAAAATAATTAATATTATGTAATTAAATAATTAGATAATTACAATTTTTTAGATATTACGTAATTAATATTAAAAATAATAAACATCAAAACGGAAATTAAATATACTGATAATATAATATTTTAGGAAATAATATATTTATTCTTTAATTTACTCCTACATTTATGGGAGTCATAACCACTTGGCAGAATGTATGTTCTACCAATTGGCAGAGAGAAGTTATAATGGTAGAGAGAGGCGGTACAATCGCAAACCGGTCGCGGCAGAACTTAATAAGATAGTAGAAATTAGATTCTACGAGCCGTAGATAGGTGAAAAATGGTAGAATTTAGATTCTAGCTTTCGTAGAACACTGACATTTAGGTAGAAATAACGTTCTGCGCTTGGTAGAATAATGGTAATTTGCAGAATCTACTATCTGTCAGTGGTAGAAGGAAAAACTCAAATCATTTATAAAATATGATATTTAATTTTTTTTAAAAAATGTTTTCACAAAAAGTATTATGTTTGATATGATTATAATTATTAGAATTTTTATAATTTAAAACACTTTATATTTAAATTATTTTTAGTTAAATCAAGGGTATTATGGAAAAGAATTCTTAAAGGTGTATTAGGACATTTTGTAACTAAATGTAGGGTATTTTGGCAATTCTCCCAAAAAAAAAAGCAAAAATCAACCATAAAATTCACCCAAGAAAAATTATCACCTAATAAGCAAAATTCCATGCAATATGCCTATATTTACAGAAAGGACGGAAGTTTTCTCCGTAGACCAATTCAACGATTTTTGGTAGTGGCACACTTTGTTACTTTTTTCTACATATGTAAGTCAAAGTCATTAGTCAGTTCATCTAGAATTCAACGAGTTCATATATAATGACATTGAAAATAAGGTATATATGTATACAAAGTCAACGTACAGTATTACTCAACTCAACTTTAATGTGAAATGGCGAAGCATTTGTATTTGGCTTTTCCTAGAAAAGAAGGGACAAAACAATTCTCTTAAATTCCAAATCTACAGCCATTCGTTTATCAACAAGGGAATCTTGTAGCTAGTGTAAAAACCGCGTTCACTTGTCCATACCTAAAAAGGAAAAAAAAAATTAAATACCAAAAGAAAAAAATATGAGGCCCAAGTAATTTTTCATTGGTCTTCTATATATTTACCACAAGACATGCGATGACCAAAACACACAAGGAAGAAGAAAATGGGTTCGAAGTCGCCAAAGATTGCTGTACTTGTGGTCTCACTACTTTTTATACTTCTCACTCTTTCCTTTCAAGTTGTAGTCGTGGAATCTACTGGCCGCAAACTTGGTAAGTGTCTTTACAATGTATACACATAGTATTAAGTAAAATTTTGATCAATGAACCGAGCTTGGCATCGATTTTATCCACCTAAGTATATAAATCAAACTTCTCTAAAATTCGGTTAACGTTTAGCAGTGTGGAGCTTTAGAGGAGCGCCTATCGTGTGGACACCACCTTCAAGATCATGTGGAAGTTCTCCAGCATCAGTATTGTCTTCGGGGTGGAGGCGACCATGCAGACGTCCTCCAGGAACAAATAACACCCACTTGATACTTCGTGTTTTTGTCTCCCTATCTCATAAATTTGAACCTATCTACAATAATAAAGTGTGTGTGTGTGTGTGTTTTCTTAACATTCATACCAAAAAAAGCGTGTGTGTTGTTATCTGATTGTAATACTTGTCTGAAATGTAAAATAGTAGTAGTATAGACGAATGTTTTGTCACCTGATAACAAAATCTGTTATTTTCTTTTGTCAATTATCCCTCATCTTCACAAGTTTACAATCCCATTTAGAATAAACACTCCAATACAGACAATAATTTTCACCACTCACAAGCTCAGCAAAAAAGAGAGAAAGAAACAGGAGACAATCTTTAATTTCAACGTTAAGGGTAAGAAATAATGGCACTAGACAATATCATACTAATAGGTTAAAAAGATGATGAATTATGTTGGGATATCAATCCAAGTCACACATATGAAAATTAGACAAGATCGGTCTAATATATAAGTAATGTCTAATTAAACTAGTATAAAATCTTTTGGAAAGGAACCCAAAGAAAAATCCGTGCGGGCTTTGCTTGTTGGGCCCCAAACGGACAATATCATACTAATGGGAGAGTTGGACATGGGCTTGAAAAACCCCAAAAATTGGTATCAGAGACAAGGTTCGAAAAAAGGAACCTGGAGAAAGGACATGGGCGTTAAATGATGTGGGAGGAAACCCCTCAAAAAGGTGATCTCGCGAATAAGGAGTACAAGAGGGTGCCAAGGTTTCGCAAGAGGAAAGGACACGAGTTTATGTGGTCCTTAGTTTGAAGGGAAGATTGTTGGGATATCAATCCAAGTCCCACATATGAAGATTAGACAAGATTGGTCTAATATATAAGTAATGTCCAATTAAATTAATATGAGGCATTTTGCGAAGGAACCCAAAGAAAAATTCGTGCGGGATTTGCTTGTTGGGTCCAAAACAGACAATATATCATACTAATGCGGGAGTTGGACATAAGCTTGAAAAGTCCCAAAAATCAAATTTAAGAAAGTTGGACATGGACATGGACATAGGATATCAATCAAATTAAAGCCAATTTAAGAAAGTGGGTCAAACACAAATAACGAAAGAATAAGCTTTGCGTGACGATTGGTGATGTGAGATGTCCTTGTGGTAAGTTAGCTCCCATGGTGAAAGCTTGGACGGATGAAAATTCAGAGAGATGTCGACAACATCTTCTTTATGAGCCTCATCAACATATTAATTATTAGTCTTCTCTTTCTAGATGCGCAACATAATAGTGTTAACCACTCTTATATATCGCATGATTTTTAATCTTTAACCATATCAGCCATATCGGGCAATGTTATAAAGTTACTAGACCTTACGAGTTAAACTAACTCTTAGGCCCAAGTAATTTTTCATTGGTCTATTTCTCATTCACATTATACTAATTTACTTGTAGATTCGTAATACTTATCATATGGGCTTACATGAATATGAATGACTCTAAAAACGATTTATAATTTATAATAATTCATAAATCTAAACGATTAAAAAAAAAAAAAAAAAAAAACTCCGCTAACTAGACTAGACAAACAGACTAGACAAACTATGTTCAAGATTGTAACATTTTCGGCTTTGAACCATTCATTGTTAATATTTTTCGGGTTTACTTGACCAGATGATGAACATAATATTTTTAACCACCAAATATTTATGTAAACCTAGACTACACCATAACCCAATTTTATTTTCTTGTAGAGCTGAGTCTTCTATTGTGTTCATTGTGATCTTGAACAAAACTACTATTATGAGTGAATATAGAGAAAATATCCTTTCGTTCATCCTCGTATACAATAACCTCATCCCACACTCACTAGCTAATATGTCATTAGACTTTGTTTTATGAAGCATTCCGTATTACGTCACGAATATATCAAACCTTCACGTAGATAAATAATTTAACACTTTCCAATTAACATTCAATAACTGATCAGAATTTTATAATTATAAAATCTTCCAACAAAAATTCTCTCAATAATTTTCTCCTCGATCACTAATATATATAAATCTAACAAACTCCAATTTACTAAATCTAACACTAATTTTCCAAAATAAAAATTAAATCCATCAAATCATAGGTTTAAATTTTTAATGTATTGTTTAACCGTTATTGTATTTGTTTGTCAACGTGTCATAAATAACCCGCAAACGCATCTATTTTCAATTGTTGCACAATCTTATAGACTGTTTGTTTCTGCAATCTCCCGAAGCTGCAGTAATACCCTTAATTTAGTCCATATATAGTCATATAAAACGTACTTATGACTAATTTGGGACAATTTCGATAGTCGTTCATCATATATTTTGTGGGAGTCGAAACTCGAACAATTAAATTTGTCAAGGTTTTACGGAGGAACGAGATTTCTAGGCTAAAAACTACGAACATAAAGCTTTAAGAATAGTAAATTGTAAATCGTACGAAGAACTGTTTGCATAAGCGTTTTTCGTATTAAGTTGCGGATCCCTTTTTCAAGGATGATCATGAGTATATATACTAGTTTAAGTCGGCTAGGCCTATTACAGAAAGTAAAAGAAAAAATTCCTAAGTCGTAAAGGTTTTCTTTTTGTCGAAGTCGGCCGTCGAAGTCGGCCATCGAAGTCGGCACAACTGGGCCAATTCGGCACAATGAAGTCGGTAGAACTGGGCCAACTCAGCATTGCAAAGTCGGCAGAACTATCTATGATATAATTCGTTCTACGACAGGAGTCCCATTATCATAAGGATTTCCGTCCCATTATCATAAGGATTTCCGTCCCATTATCATAAGGATTTCCGTCCTCTTTGCTACATGTTGTGGTTCTTCGTCGTTGTCCCTTTCTTGCCGATGTGGTCCTGGGAATTGTTCTTGTTCTTGTTGATCGGTGTCTTCGTCATCAAATTCGTCAATGCTAATATTGTTTCCGAGTTTCCCTTTTACGAGCCTTTTTCCGTGCCGAGAACCTAGAACACGATAGTTCGTAGTTAAATGACTAAGCGTATTGTGAAACTCGCAGTAGGCTGCTTTGTCGTACGTATTATGCTTCAAGTCCAAGTATCATTCCATGAACCTCGTCCACGGTCACGACCACGGCCAGCGTAGCCGCGGCCTCGTCCATAATTTGGGAAATCTACCAAATAATTATGAGCTCCTTCGATTCCTCCTTCGTGCTCTATGAATCCTGATCCTTGGTTGTGTTTCTTTGCATTTAGTTGATTATGAGCCGGAGGATGGTTGGAAGTCTTAGTATTCCCTGTCTGCTGAAAAACTTTCTTCAACTCCTCGTATCGCGCATGAAACGCTTCTCGATGAAGCGCGTCCTAGATCGTGGTCGAGTGACGCAGGGCCATCTTTTTCTAGTACGCATATTCGAATCTGAGTGCTTTCTGTAGCACTTGTAATGCGTATTTATTGCTTATTCCGCCCATCTAGGATAACAATCCTTTGAAGCGGTCAAGGAAGCTTCGTAGTGGCTCATTTTCTCCATGAACCATTGTCTAGAGATCAGCATCGAATGTTCCCTTCGTGATGTAAATCACGTAGTGTTTCAGAAAAGCAGCTGTCAATCGAGTTTGGTAGAAGTCGCGAGAACCATTGCAAGGATGGTCCTTAGAGGTTTTCCACAAATAATAAGCATTGGCCAGCGTCTTTCTCTCCATTTTTGAAGCTTGCTCGTCCCATAGCTACTGAGAATGCTGTCAGATGTTCGGTGGGATCGGATTTCCCATCGTAAACAAGGATCTTCGTCTTTCCCTAATCAGTAATCAATACTCTGGTTATTCGCGTTGTGAACGGAACGTTCTGCGTCTCCTCTAAGACTTTATCTAACTCATGAGCGTGGCTGGTTGCTTTGTGGATTTGGGAGCGGAAATCTCTCATATCCGCTGTTGTTCGCGCCATGTCAGCCCTTATTGGAGTCATCTCATCTCTTTGAGCATGGATTAGCGCTCTTCTTCTAATTCAGAGTGTTTCGACCAGAGGGGGTCTTCTTCTTAATCTTAAGACTTTTTATCCTGCTCGGCAGCGGTATTGACTTGTGCGGCTTGGGCCGGCGTTCTGCGAGCAGGCGCGTTCTCTTAAGTATGTCTGGCTCTTGGGTTTTCTAGGTCGATCACCGTTATCGTAGTCGCTTCAGTTCATGCGGTTGCGGCAGGCGTAACCATTTTTTGCTCCACGCGTGGTGTTTTAGAGAGAAGACTTAGGACTCTTGGCGCATTGACCGGGGTTGTAAAGTTAAAAGCCGTAGGGCTGATTCATCTAGCAGGTCGTCGGAAGATGATATCTCCCCTTGTACGACTATGGTGTGTCGTTGAGAGGACTCGTAGTTCCTCATTGATCTCCTCTTGCTCTGAGGTCCTCTCGAGGAGCGTTACCATCTTCGTCTATGGATTCGCCGCTGGTGTTGTTGATGATGGGTTGTTGATTGTCGCGACGCTGCTGATCAGTGCGTTGTTGTTCGGCAATGCGTTGTTGTTCGGCGACTCATTGATGTTCGGCGACACATTGTTGTTAGTCGCTTGCAGTCATTGTTAGATCGGTTGCTCGTAAGTTTTTTCAAGTCAGAAAATCTCAAGTTCCCCTTATTCGGTGCCAAATTGTGGAAGTCAAATTTAGAACAATTAAATCTTTCAAGGGTTTATGGAGGAACGAGATCTCTAGGTTAAAAAATATGAACGGAAAGCTTTAAGAAACGTAAATCGTAAATCGTAAGAAGAACTGTTTGCGTAAGCCTTTTTTGTATTAAGTTGTGGAATCCTTTTTCAAGGTTTTTCAAGGGTGATACATGAGTATATATACTAATTTAAGTCGGTTAGGCCTATTACAGAAAGTAAAAGGAAAATTTCCTAAGTCGTAAAGGTTTTCCTTTTGTCGAAGTCGGCCATCGAAGTCGGCATAACTGGGCCAATTCGGCACAACGAAGTCGGTAGAACTGGGCCAACTCGGCACTTCAAATTCGGCATAACTGGGCTAACTCAGCACTGCGAAGTCGGTAGAATTGGGCCAACTCGGCACTTCATATTCGGCATAACTGGGCTAACTCAGCACTGCAAAGTCGGCAGAACTATCTATGACAGAATTCGTTCTACGACAGGAGTCGCAAACAATTACCAAAAATTTTGCGACATGATACGATTTATAATGCGACAGAATACACAAACGAACTAGACACTAATCTTCATTATAACATTAAGGCCATTTCTAACCGTTGTTCTCAGGAGAAGGGATTCCAACCCCAACATATTTTCTTGTAGTGAACGTCTCTCAAATCCTTCAGAGAGAAAAAATCATCTAAGATTTTTTATTTTTTATTAATTTCCAATTGAACTCGGACACATTTCAACGATGTTTAGATTCTGTTTTCTTTCTCCTTCTCCTTTTTGATCTTAACTATTGTTTTACATTTGAAACTTTTTTTTCACCGGAGATGCAACTAAAGCGATTTTCTCCATGATTTTTTATCCCCTAGAAGGGCAACTAGGTAGACTTCCCCAAAATTTTACCACTTTGTTTTATTACATAGACAATTTACACTGATTATAAAACTTTTTTTTTCATCTGAAATTCCTTTGCATTCATCACTATATCACAAGAGGAGGTACAAACATTACAAAGACACTAGAGTCGAGGGGCCGAAACAATCCCTTACATACCATATCAAGGCCTAGACAATATTGGCCATAAACCACACAAGGTTTATCAAAAAATATGATCCAAAGACTAGATCCTTCCTAACCAAAAGACTGGACCAGACTCTATTTACAACAAAAATGAAGAGGGAAACCACTCAGAGGATCAGACACTCTCAGAAATAAAGAGTTACTCAAGCCATGCCGGATAGCCAGTCTTCACATAAGACCGCGTCCGATCATCTCTAGTTACGCTTTGAGCAATGAGATGAGCTCCTCTATTGGCTTCTCTATTTTCAAAATGAAATTTTGCCCAATTAAACCTCTCCAATAACTTTTCTATTTCATGAACCTGGTAACTAAAGGATGGCCATGCCATCGGTCTTTCCATAGCACCTATCAGATCGGTAAACTCATGAGAAAAAATAATCTTATCCATTCCGTGATCTGCAATACTTTCCATTGCCCATAACACCACCAGGAGCTTAGCTTGATCAAAGCTTTCTTGGAATTTAAAGCAACGTCTACTATGTAGTATACACTGATTATAAAACTACATGAATCTTTTCTAGTTATCACCTAAAATTAATTTAGCTAATTTTGAAATTAGGTTAAGTAAAACGTAATCGCGTTTTAGGAATCACGATTAGCCTAACAAAAGTATACTTTTATCTTTTTCTCTAGTTGGTCATTTGACGAGACTAATTATATATACTTTATATATTTAATTAAACTAAATAAACTTGTAATTATAATGATAATAAAAAGTTATTGTGTATCCAAAAAAAGTTTCAAACCTCTTAAAAACCTATTTAATTTTTCTATTATTTCTTTAAACGATGTAATTTTAAAGGAAGAGTTACAATAGAATGCAAAGCTGCAGTCAATGGTCAACCATCGAGAAAGAAAAAAACGTACAATGGAGAATAAAAAAAAATTGTTGTTTTTAAAAGGGAAATTAGGTAAAATAACACACACAAAATTTATAATTAAATTTCTAACCAAAACACCCTTATGTGGTCAAATCTCAACCATTAGATTTAGGAGTTTTTGTTAGGATTTGAATTATAATTTTTTTTTGCTATACAACAAATTCACCCTTTTTAAAAATAATAACTTGAGAGTTACGTCAAACAGTTTTAAGCAATTCAATCTTGTAATCATTTTATTATCATTTAGAAAAGAATCTTCTAGATAACGTTAGTAGAAACCGCGTTTTTGCTATTGCTAATTAAAAAATGGTTGATTGTATTGAAAAATAAGTAAAAGCAACTAAAAAAAAAACAAAATTGGCATTGCTCTATATATGTTCGTCATAATAAGACTTTATATGATCAAATCGTGACGAGCTAAAAAGAAAATGGGCTCCAAGACATCACACATGGTTGCTCTTTTGTTATCTCTTCTTATTCTGATTTTCACTCTTTCCTCTCAAGTAGGAATCGTCGAGGCTACAAGCCGCAAACTTGGTGAGTATCTTTAAAATTTGAATACCGTAAAATCATCTAGGCTCAAAAAACAAAGCATATATGTTAATATGCAAACTTACATAAGATAAAAGAATAAGATCAAACCCGTCAACAAAAATTTGATTTCAAACTTGATATTTTTCGCAGCAGCGGGAAGGACCATCGTGTATACCCCTTCCTCGAAATCATGCGGAGCGTCTCACGCATCGTGGAAGAAGAAACCCGGACCCTGCAGACGTCCTCCCAGAACTGCCCCTGCTTCTTACCAATTTCCATAACGACCATAATAATAAGACAAAGTATTCGTGAGGAATTTGGGGATATCTGTTATTATAAAATAAAATAAAAAATGTGGTTTGTTGCTTGTCCGAATGTGTGAACTTGGAAATATATATGTCGCCAGTACTCTTGTAAATTAATGAATTATGCAGTTTATTAAACATAATCACATTTCTGATTGTGTAGACAGAAGGTCAATAAACTGTAAACAAAACCATTACAAAGAAATCGAATACATATCTAGAGTTTTGATCCAGTGCTTCGCACCCTACACGAAGGGCTCTCTTCTGAACCAATCGTCTGGAGAATCTCTCTAAGGAGTGTCTGCCTCATCCTACCGTACACGTGTCCATCAGATCCTCGCCTAATTACCTCCTCTCCCAACCTAACGGTGGCTTCAATAGTCTCCGCCGCACTACCGTGAGCAGAGTCAACGATTCCCATCTCCAAACCCTGATCCGCCGTCAATTTCGCCGCCGTGAGCATCACGTCTCGTCTCGCCGCCGGAGAACCAATCTTCATCCGGATCAAAGCCATGAACCACGACGGAACTCGGAGCTCGATGTCAAGTTCGCTCATGTACAGAAATCCTCTGTCACGACGCATCAGTATATAGTCGTGGCTCATGGCGAGAATAAATCCGGCGGCGGAGGCGTGACCGGTGACGGCGGCGATGGTCGGCATAGGAAGAGAGATGAGATCGGCGACTAAGGAACGGAGCTTTGCATCCATGAGGTAAAGGAGAGAAGGATCGGTTTTGGCGAGGGCGAGATCGTAGCCGTTGGAGAAGAATTTACCATCTGCCGTTGTAATGAGCACCGATCGAGAAGACGATGGATCGGTACGGATACGGTTGATGGCGGAGCTGATACCGTCGAGTAAGGTGGGGTTGAGACGGTGTTCTCCGTCGCCGGTAAGACGTAGAAAGAAAAGTCGACCACGCTTCTCTAACGAACACATTTCTCTGTAACGAATCTATTATTGGTTTGATATTTATACTATACACATATATTACATGTGTTATTCAATTCATTTTTAAATTATTTATAATGAAATTTAGAACTTGACGACGCCAATATGCTTAGTAGTTTTACTCATGATCTTGAAGATCATGTCAATAAGTGCTTAGTAGTTTTACTCATGATCTTTTTTTTTTCAAAACGTTGCAAATCTTACTAAGTAAAATAAATTGAAAATAATTGCTTAACAAAGAAAAGCAAGCATCATGGTGTCTTGACATGTTGGAAAATCCAAGTTTTATGGTCTACCAATCCTCATATTCTTCAATAATCATCTTCTATTAAAGCTATGAAATTAACTAATGCATACTCAAGTTTTTGTCCCAACAAATTTCAGGCTTCAGTTTCTTAGTTTCTACTTTTAAGGCTATTCAATCTTCATCAAAGTGCTAGTAACGTTGTGAAATTTCCAAATTTAGATAACAAAACTGGTCACAAATTGATCGTCCTCTTCAGTTATCAAATCTTCAAATCGGACTCCAATACAACTTAACTTCAATGAAATCAAGCAAATTAATCTATCAGAAACAAATGTCAACCGCAAGAACAAGAAACATGTCACCCTCTGATTGGCAAACATACTATTTCGTGGTAAGCAATACATTACAGGAGATATATAGCTTCCTGAAGAAACGAGTAATATGGAAAACAAAACAAAAACCTTATTATGATAGATTTCGTCTGACTGTGATTTTTCTTTTTTAGCAAACACTAATGAAAAGAAGGTATAGTGATAAGTGATAACACCAAAACAATCTCAAGACTTGGTTGCCTTATCCGCCTCTTCAGCTTCAGCATCAGCATCTTCAATCTCGCTAGCTAACTTCACCAAATCTTCGACCAGTATTTTGCCATCTAAAGAAAAATAAAAACCAACAAGACACTTACCATCAGAAAATCAATTTCACAAGTTAAAGCAATATAAAAAAGAGAATTGGAGTGTGACCTTTATCTTTCGAAAGATTCTGGATGAGCTCTTGGATACCCTCTTTTCCCAATGTGTCCTTTAGGTACATAGCGGCCGATGCAACCTCATCTGGACTTACCTTTCCATCATAATCTCTGTACAACAAATACTGAATTTATCGATTGCCCAATTAATACCAAGTCAAGAAACAAATCTAAATCATGGTTACACAGACCTGTCCAGGAGTCTCCAACGGTTGCCAATTTTGTTATCGACATCATCAATTTCCTTTTCGAGTTTCTGGAGCATTGTCTCCACCTAAAGATAAAAATAAAAATAAAGATCTAGACTCACGAAATCTACAGAGTTTAGTCATTGGCAAAAAGAAAAATAGAATTGTTGTTACCCTATCTAACAGTGCAGAGGAAGTTTTATCAGCGATAGCTTTCTGAGCACTTCGGTCACTATCTTCTCGAGCAGCTAAATAAGCTTTCCTAGCCTCTTCCTCATCATCTGTACCACCTTTCTCTACCATGCTGTTGTATAGGTCTACCTGTAGTTAACGAAAATAAATTTACTCAAGACAAATCCAAGAAAGCAAAGTAGAATCTTAGAAGGAGAAACTACAAAAGCTTGACATGGATTTACCTCTTTTTTAACTAGTTTGAGGAACTCTTCACGCTCCATGCTAACAGACTGGAATCAAAGTCAAGAGAATCAAGAAGCATTAACCAGACTGTAGACTTTTAAGACACTGATAGTTAAATAAAAAGGAGTGTGGTAAAGTCTCCATACAGATGCAGAAGCTAAAACTGCCAACGCACGGCTGAGCTCACAGAGCTGCTCATGTTTCTCAAGAGTTTTTGCTTTTGCTTGTTCATTAGCGTCTTTAGCTGTAGAAGCCAACATCTCATCCAAAGCTACATCTTTTTGGCTCGAAGCCGACTCTTTCAACTTTGCCATTTCCTCCTCCTCTTCTTCCTCCTCTTCCTACATTTGATTAAATCGAAAGTAAGAAAATAGTTTTCTGGTTTAAATCTAAGCGAATTCATGCATGCTTCACTTGGTAAGAAAACAAAGAGGAAGACCTTGATTAATTCTTCTTGCATTTCTAAGTATTCTAACTTCCTCTTCCTTTCTGATACAGAATCTTCTGATGACAGAGCTGTAACCCCTACTGTGTCCACAAGCTCATCTGGCAGAGAAGAGAGAGTAGCTTGAACAGCCTCTTCTGGCTTGAGCTTCCCAGCCATCGAAAAAGATCTGTAAAATTGCACAGGAAGACAAATCGGTAATCTCATCTTTAAAACTCTCGTATATAGTATATGTAATATATCTACTGAGTTGCAGGAAAAAGCTTACCTAGATAGAATTAAGAGTGATGATGGTACCGAATGGTTGAGGGACAAATCGAGCCAGTCAGTTAACTGCAAAGAGAGGCTTACAGATCAACAATCACTTATATCTCTAGTTTAACTTCTAGAACACATAAACCAAATACAACATCATTCTTCTGGTTCACCAACAATATAATTTGTTTGATACCAACTCCACAAAAGATTGAATGCTGAATGATATTTATAAACAAGCAATAACCTGCTCTCTCATTTCTTCAACTGAACCTAATTGAAGCATTCCTCTGTATCTGCAAGCTTGGCGAAGTTCAGCTTCTGAGAGAGACTCCACACCTTCAGCTTTGATCAACTTATCATCTTTTTTTATCCTAAGAACACCAAGGAATGGCATTGCCCATGATTATGTGAGAAAGATGATCTTTAATTTAGATGAATGTACAGATTAACATACATGTCTTGTGAGTCAATTGATTCCCACATAACTATTACGATGTCATCAAAAACATATAAAGTATTGTAGGAATCATTGGCAGACATTTGAGAGAAGAAAAAATGGCAATAGTTGCAGCGTTAAACTTACTCCTGTAATCTTTTCCGAAGCATATAACGTAAGTATGCATCAGTTCCGAATGGGCTAATACCCATGTATTTGCACATATTTACCAACCGAGGCCTGCAGTTTACAATTTAACCAAAATAAGCCAGGGCAGAAGCAGTACCATTACCAATATATGCAGTTTCGATTAACACCTAACCTGTTAATGTTGTCCAATGTAAGCTCATCATTGAATAGCTTTGCAAAGCCCAAAATTTCATCATTTGAAACACCGACTCCTCTTCTAACCTGTACAATTGATAATGAAGCTATCAATCGATCTTAAAGAAAACAGAAGGAAGTCAGAAGTGTAAAAATGAAAGAAAGAAGAACCTTGTTCATAAATCCATCAAGATCTTCTGCAGTCTTTTTTATCTCTCCACTGCGGGAGGTTTGGACTTCCTTTGCCATTTCTTTAACAGTATCTTGGAGAAACTTTGCATACTCCATTCTTGCATTCAGCGTTCTTTTTAGTGACTCCTGCAAAAGAAAGGTTCCAAGAATTTTAGCTCACACTTGATAAAAAGGAAACCACGACAATGAGAGAACAAAAGATCAAACCAATTCACATCCCAGATCAATGTAACTCAAATAAGTAGATTATCAATATGAATGTCTTTCTTTTAGCATTAATAAGTATCACTTGGGTTGACAAAATTAAAGCATCATTGGAAAACTAATAAAATGAGAGTTATTTGTACAATAGCAAGCTATTAGGATTCAGTAGCCGCAATAATAAGTCACTTTCTAAGTCAGTTTCAACAACACATATTCCAGTATCCAGATTCCAGATGAAAGCCCTTGTTTAAGCATTAATTCATCAAGGGAATACAGATCAAGGGCTACACGTCTCCTATCAACATGGGGCTATGACTATGTTCATGATAAACTCCGACACTACAACCTTCAAAAACACTAGTATCAGCGGTTCATTAAAGTTTCTACCAGAAATTTTACTACCACATAAATGGGGAAAAGAAAATGACCAATTGAACATATTCAGTGCTACTTTGCTAGAAGCTGAGACCAATGGTAAACTTTCCATCTAATGATGAATATAAACTCATTGAATAGGTGAAAGTGACCCCTGACAGTCTCAGGCCAGTCTCCAAAGAAGTATCTGGCAATACAAAATCGTTGCAATAATAGGTATATGCATATGGTCCTTCTGAACCCCAAGTCTATTGCATAAAAAGAGGGTAATATCGATGGACATTATTATGAGCATGGAAGAGGCAAACAATAGATGGAAATGTGTAGATATATAGCTCATAACGTATATTGTGCTTAGTGTCAAATAGTCATGCAAAAAAATATCATATTCCAGTCAGTAATAAAGAAACTAGCAAAATCTCACGACTACATTTTTCAGACATCTGAAACTGCAATAACAGTAACGAAAGAGGATAAGACGACATATGAAGAACAGAGAAGCAATAAAATAGGTTTTAAGAATACCTCTTCTTTCATCTTGTCCTGGAAAGTTGACGGAAGCATGTTTGGAAACAGCTTAAGAAATACTGGTAGCAAGAACTCCATGAATGGAACAATAATGAAAACTGCAACTGGGACTAATCTAAAAATGTCGGCAGTTGTTCGTGTGAGTTGTTGTCGTTCCCTCCTAGAGAGACCTTTTCCATTAGCAAGCTTAACAAGTAGCCTTACACTAATCCTTACATCAGCCCAAAGCAACTTTGTCCCCAGCCAGTAATGTTGCAGGGTAGATTTAAATTCATCTTTCCAGTGGCGAAGCTTCTTGGCCCAATCTTCCCTGCAGAATCAATCATACATTAAATAAACATAGATCGCATCAAATAGCACAAAACCCAGATCGTAAAAACTGCAGCCTGACCTGCTCATTGATGCAATAGCTCTTAAAGCAGGACCTATTCCAAGAAGAATCGCCCGGACACGTTGCATAATGGATATATCAGATTTTTGGGACTCTTCCAGTTTCATGGCTTTAGCTTTGGCTTTAGCCAAACTTAACCCCTCAACTGCTTCATCACACTCCTCGGGAGAAGCTTCTTTGTTTTGTGAAGTAATCTTTTCTCCCTTTTTATCGCCGTTTCCGGATTCAGGCTTGCTAGCTGTTGCCACAGAAGAACTCATAGATTGCCGAACCAATCTATACCCCAATGGGTAAGTAAATTCTAATCTTCCAACTCCATTACTAAAATTTGGAGACTGAAGTAATCTTCTTCTATCGAAACCCCCTAATGACGCACTCGCAACCAATTCCCCATCTTTGTAATCAGGTTTTCCATATCCTGGATCAGAATTCAGACCCCTTATACTCTCATATCCCAACTTTCCTTGCCGCTTAACGCTCGAAAGACATTGAACATGTTCACTTAGAGATTGAACAAGGTCCTTCCTCCTTCGCAAAAGCGCTCTTGAAGCCATTTGCAGTAATGGTTTAGCTCTATATACAGTATGGAATCAGCAACATACCAACAAAGCCAAATTCTATACCGATCTGCACAGTAATTGTACACAAGATATGTCATTACATTGATATTCTATACAGATACACCAAAACCCAAACGAAATTCCGTACTCCTAAGCCGATGAACAAAAAACGCAACAAATCATACACAAAAGCAATTCATGAATGCTAGTACTAGAATCTGACACATGATTCATAAAAACGAAGACTCGGTATGAAATTGATTTCCGATTGAAATGTATTAGATGATACCAAAAATCCAGAAAATCATCAATGGAGTCGATTACTTTCCGACTTACATCTACAGAGAGGCGCGAAGGAGAAGGATCGATCAAAACGCGAACGAAAAAATCCGAAATGGTTCGAGGAAAAAGCTTCAAACGAATCGTCACTGAGCCTGAGAAGGAAGAAGATTCAACGTGTTTCTGCAACGTGTGTCTGCTGATTTTGACCATTTTGTTTCGGGTCATATGGAGTCGGGTTGGATCCGATAATACAAATATACGCCGGGTCCGAATCTCTTCCGGACTGCTTGTGAATATTCTATCCAGTGTATTACCAATTTGCCATCGATATAAATTGAATTTATATTTTGTTGTCGACGAAAAAATAGTTTAATATACGCTTAAGCCTCTGAAATTTAGTTTCTTTTTTGGGGTAAAATCTGAAATTTAGCTTATTGTCTGAAAGCTATACAAATCGAGGGATTATCTAAAATCTGAAATTTGAGACGCCGTTTTCAACCATTATAAATCTCAATTTGGAAACACAGAAACAATTCCATTATGAAAACGTGGTGAAAACTTGTTGAAATTTAATAAGTAAATAGTTTGGAAACTAGTGATATATTTGGTATTTTTATAGGTTAAAAACATTGTATGTGGAAGCCCCTTGGCCCAATGGTCAAGGGTTTAAAGGCTTCTACATCAGGTATGGGGTTCGAACCCCAAATAATACAGTGTATTGCAGATTAATGGAGAAAACGCTTCTTGGAGGTTCTAGAGTGCAGAGAGATCATGTCCATCAGTGGAGATGTCGTACATGCTAAGCCGATCGCCGGGGAGGATCTGTCCATCGTGAAAGATGTCGTACATGCATAACCGTTCGTCGGGGAGAGCTTGTCCATCATGGGGATGTCACACATGGAGAGTTGCATCAGAGGAGATGTCGTACATGGAGAGCTGCATCATGGAGGCAAATGTAGAAGCTATTCACCTTAACCGCAAAAGACAAGAGATAGATGAATATCATCATAATAGAACTAAGTCAAATTAGTCTAGTGATGATTGTAATATCTATAATAATCACATTGTATAGATTCTGAAGTTTACATAATGTTTAAAAACATTGTATAGATTTTTAATTTGGATAAAATCGATTCTTTAGGTTTGATTTTTTCCGTTTGGTATTTTTGCAGGTTAAAAACATTGTATAGATCTAAAATAGTTCGAGGAAAAAGCTTCAAACGAATCGTCACTAAGCCTGAGAAGGAAGAAGATTCAATGTGTTTCTGCAACGTGTGTTTGCTGATTTTGACCGTTTTGTTTCGGGTTTTATGGAGTCGGGTTGGATCCGAAAATACAAGTCCCTCCGCCGGGTCCGAATCTCTTCCGGGTCAGATTAATTTTTACTCAAGCTTTATTTTACAAATTTTATTGGGATAATTTGTATAATAACCATGAAAAAAAATTAAATCAACAAACTAACCAAAATAAACTTATGTGGCAACATCTTAACCCTTCAATTTAGGGGTTTTGGTTAGTTTGTGTGTTATAATTTTTTTTTTATGGTTATTTGACAAATAAACCCAACTTGATTTCAGTCGACGAAGGAAAGTTTGGCAGCTGTGGTGACGACATTTCCTCTCCTAGTTACTAGATCTTCATATATGATTTACTTTTTTACTTTATAAATATGTTTCTTTCTTCAACCTTTATTCACGGCTTATATGTCATCGATTGCAACAATGTTGTAAATTATGAATTGTAACATTGGATTAAAAAAAAATAATGATGTTCTGAAATACCACTCTTAATTTGCTTGACCACTATGTTTTTGTTTAGGAGGCGACGTAAAATTAGATATTAAATGAGATTAGTGTATTTTTATGGGGTGGGAAGGAAATGTATCTTCTCTTATTTGATCTTACACTCAATCTAGGAAGGTCGTTTACAATTGCTCATTCGACATTTCCATCTAAACATTTCATCCAAATGCTGCATTTTGAATAATGTTCGTTTCATTTTCTATGTTCATTTGGATAATACATATGAATAAATTTTTGTTTGTTTGCTGTTGTGTGTAAACTGACATCTCTATTTAGATGGTTTTAGTAGGAAAATGACTAAAATGACTATATTTTAATCCAATCACATTTTAACTTAATTTTTTTTTTGTCAACCAAACTATTAATAAAAAAAACGCCACTAGAATGGGTAATCTAATTCGACGGCAAATTACTTACATACGAAAAATCAAAAGCTCAAGAACGTGTTGAACGGGCTAAACAATTAGCATTTAACATTAACAGAGTGAAAAATGAAAAATAAAGAAAAATTGGGTAGACGGCCTTGAAGACGGAGAACATGAAGATCTCCTTTAACATACCCATTCCAATCCGGAGGTTAAGTATGTATCCTTACAAAGCCCATCAACTTGACACCGACAATGATTCAATAACTTGGTCACTATTTGAATATTATCCCCTAAAGTGCTTTCCACCTCTGATGCCCGAATTTTGTGCATTTGTTGGCGGATCTAGAACACAATTTAATATGGGGCACAATATATATATATATATTATGATTACCAAGAAAAAATACTTTATAAATTATAACTGAGTTTTTTTTAATGCAAATACATATCAAACTATATTTTTTTAAACTGTATATTTTTAGTTTTAATGAATGTTATTTGACATAAATATTATCGGAAAGAATAGAAAATGACATACATAAAGAAAAAGAAAAGAAAAGAAAAGCAAAGAAATTCTATGGAAAAAAGTATATATAAACGTGTATGACAAAAAATTAAAGCATGTTTAAGAAAGTAAAAACACAAGAAAAATGAAGGAGAGTGGATTTGAACCCTTGTTCTCAAGAGTACGAAGAGTAACCATTCACCACCAGAGCTAAAACGATCAATATGAATCACAAGTCTTTGGATTTTTTATAATCAGTATGTGGCACGTGCCACAGTATTTTGTATGTGGGTCCGCCGCCTAGAATTCACTATTTGTCAAATTGAAGATGTCTATAGGTTCGCCTTCGACGCCTTGAAAACATCGTGTATTTTGTGATTTCCAGATATACCACATGAGCCATGCATACATTTTAAATTCACCATTAATGATATCCTCCTTCTCTATCCTCCAATAGTTATCCATATTTGCATATATAGATGAAAAGGGAAAAAAATTCTTCCCCGAGAAGATAAAAATAATGCTCATGTATGTTGAACAAAGGGGAATAACCCATGATAAACTGTTTCCTCTTCCCTTCCACATCTCACACATACCATAGTGCAATTGACGCCACGTTGATAAATTCTAGCGAGCACTGCCATGGAGCTTGATAGAGCCTGCCATAAGAGTGCTTAATCTTGGATGGACACTTTAATTTCCACACATAAGCTTTTAAAACTGTAAAACTTGGTTCTGATGCGCAAAGACCACGCTTGAAAGACACGTTAAATCAGATTTGTCGTAAGATTGAGTGGTTTGATGTTGTGCTTAGAGTTTCTAAATCATATGAATTTGTTCATGTTCTTGGTGTTACAGTTTGCATGATCTAATGGATGACTTTCTTGTTGTTGTTGAGATTTTGAATGATTAACTTATCATGTGACGGAAACTGCTAAAATGCATTTGAAACCGACCGTTTTGGTTAAATTGTAGAGAGTATTGATGATCATCTATCTAATAAACATGATTGGACTTAGAAGAGAAGAGAAAGGATAAGTTGTAGATTTGTATGTTGTATCGCTATCATATTCCTTTGTTCATATACATTCCTAATAAACAAATTTGTAAGCAAAAGAAACATTAATCGAAGTAAGAAGAAAACCATATAACTTTAGCTCTTGTTAATTAATGGACATGAGACTAGCCCATTTAAGATTCAACAAAGAAGCTTTTAAATACAATTTATAAACTATGCCCACAGTAGTATTATTTCTGAGCAAGTAACTTAATTAGCAGTCAAGTGTGCTTAGAGTTACGTTATGACCATAGCCCTCACTGGTTCACTCTTTGCCGGAAAACTAATCGAACCCTAGCCAATGAAACCATGAAGAAGAAGAAACCAACTGGAAATATTTTGGTCCCAATCTCATCTCCTCCTAATTATATTGATACGGGCTTCTTAGGTCTTGTCGTTGTTGGTTCTGACATCTACATAATTGGTGGTTTCACCAATGGCGAGCCTCTCTCTAGAGTCTTTGTCCTAGATTGCCGTTCTCACACGTGGCACGAGGCTCCACACATGTGTGAAGGGATAAATTACCCATCACCCCATGTCATTGATGGAAAAATATATGTAGTGGGAGGGAGGGGAATGAGGACAGAGTGGAAGTGGAATCAATGCAATTGGATAGAGGTATTTGATTTAAGGGAGGCTTTTTCAGTCCCTTGCCAGGAGATTTGCGGCATTGAATATTTAACTAAAACCTTAGTGATTGATGGAAAGATCTATATATATAGTGGTCGTAAAGGTGTGTCTTACAACCCAAAAGATGGTACATGTGAATCCGCAAAATGGATGAAAAGTATGTTTAAGGGATGGTCTTGCTGCGTGATAAATAACGTGTTGTTGGGTTATCATGGCGAAGGAGTGTTCAAATGGTATGATACTAAGGTAAGAAAGTGGAGAAATTTGAAGGGTTTGAAAGAAGTGTCTGAATTTCCTATTGATGGCAATGTTAAATTGGCGGATTATGGTGGAAAGATGGTGGTTTTGTGGGAAGAGTATGTGCTTGATGATGACAATAGGCTAAGGCACACGAGGATATGGTGTGCGGAGATTGCACTTGAAAGGTGTAACAATGACGATGAGATTTCAGGGAAGGTCTTGTGGTTTGATGTTGTGCTTGAAACCCCCACCCGTTGTGATGAAATTGTGGGTGTTCTTGCTGCTACTGTTTGATAAATCAACTCGTGCGGGTAATATCATTATGTTTTCAAACTCTGATGAATCATTGCCTCTCGTCTTATAGCTAGTTTTTTTTCACTTGTAACTTGCACTTGGAACCTTGTTGAGATTTTTTAATAGTTAGCTTATTATGCGTCAGCAATTGGTAAAATGCATTTGAAATACTAGATTCTTAAGAAAAACAAGTATAACAAGATGCTTTCTCAAAAAAAAAAAAAAAAACAAAGTATAACAAGATACATAATTGAACAGTGTTTGTTCGTTAACAAAAAATTGGACTATAGCTTCTTTGGTTTTTGTTTTTGTTGAAGAAGTCGCAAAGAAACCGGCTTTCTTACTGGTGTCTTGCTTCTTTTCACTATAGCTTATTTTCTTTCATTTTATCAGATAAAAAAGAAGACAAAGCGACTAAACAAATATTATAGATTGTTCAAATATTTATTCAACAATCGAAACTAGGCACAGACAAATAAACCAAGCCAAATGCTAATCACACCTTTATTCATTATACACTTCTTACAGAAAAATACATAGTAAAACGTTCCAATCCAGTTATATTTTTGTTTTTACATAGAAAATGACAATGAGCTTAATTACATATAAGAAATTATGATATCCCCCATCAGGGTTTGGGGGATTGCAGTGGTTTTGTTCTTGAAGCATGCCGTGAAATACTGCATCCTACTCCAGTTTTCTTCCCTTTGATCAATGTTTTATCGCAAACCCCTTCGTCTAATAATTAAAAAATAATGAAGTAAACAAAATATTGAATACTGAAAGCAAAAGATTATAACTCGTTTTATTGGTGAGAAGTACAAATTCATGTTTATATAGTTTGTTTGAACTAGAAACTTACGTGTCTTTGTGGATTGGTAGGCAAACCTCTACTCTCGCATTTTGAAACCTTGTTGTAATTGTTTTAATGGTTTGATTATATTGTGTAAGTGACTCCTAAAATGCATTTGAAACACTGTTCTGTTTGAAATATCTATGAAGTCAAGAACACGATACTTGATAGCGATTTTGCTTCTAGTTTCGCTCTGTATAAAGGCAGGTCATGCTGGAGGAGAAGATGATAACGATGATAAGAAGAAGAAGAATGCTAAAGGAGTAACATACAACGGAACTTCATCGATCATATGGAAAAAGAAAGCTTCTTTACTCTGGTTCTGTTGATTTCCCTCGAAGCACTCCTGACGTAAACTGATCGACACACTTTGTTTATTACCCCAATAAAGAACATGATATCACCTTTATCAATGGATCTGATTTTGCTTTCAGATGTAGCCTGGTATCATTGAGAAAGCTAGAATTGAGGGACTTAACACTATCCAAACTTATGTTTTCTGGAATGTGCATGAGCCCGAACAAGGAAAGATATCATCAAAATCAACTTTAGTTTACATTCTTTTCCCTTTTTGTTGATTTGATCATTTATTGGTATGTATTGGTTTCAGTGGGATTTCGAGGGGAGGTTCGACTTGGTGGAATTCATCAACGCAATCCACGAGAAAGGTGTAATATCCCTATCCCGGGGTATTTATCCGCACCGACTAATCTGACCCGACCCGACTCATCGTTTCATATCACTTATACCGGAAAGCCAAATAGTAGAGACGGGTGAGTCATTCGAAGGAGAGTTATTCAGTGAGAGTGGGCTGACGCCACACAATCCATCAAGAGCATAATCACAAGCAAAGAATGTAACAAGTAAAGCCCATAACTATTATATAGAATAATAAGTGCATAGCTAGTTCCTAATCGAATCACACCTCTAGTTGGCATACGCCTCCCTTAGTGCAACCCGCACAATACCGCACAATCATATATATAGCCGAGGTTAACCCTAAGGATCCATAAACCATGATATAATCCATATAGTCGAGGATCCAACACTTCAATATAAATCATATATATATATATATATATTCCACAGATCGTCCATCGACAACCAAACCAAACAAGAACCCAGGCAACCTAGCGATTCTATATGCATCACACAACCACCCTAGAAATACCGGTTCGTACCCATGTGGTTTCCATGTGATCACATGCTTTTCTCCCCACCACAACACATTCTTCTTCCCCTCCGCTTCCGATCTTCTCTCTTCCTTCTCGTTGGCGTTCTTCCTCTCCATCGTTCTCTCTTTTTTTTCGCCGGCTCTCTCTCTCTCTCTTTCTCTTAGGTTAATTGTGTGCAAAACACAATTAAGGTTTTAGGTTTAGCCTTAAATACCTAGGTTTTAGGTGGGTTGGGCTTTGGGAATAGTCAATGGACCAGGTTACGGCCCACTAATTTATTGGGCATGGGGATGAGATGTTACAAAAGGTCTCTATGTCACTCTCAATCTTGGACCATTTATCCAAGCCGAATGGAACCACGGTTACGATGGTTCATACTAGTACTGGCTCTATATTTAAAAAAAAATTAAAAAGGGTTCTAAATTGTTTTTAACAATGTATTTTTATTGCTTTAACAATGCAATTTTGTGATTCTAGGTGAGGAAAAAATGTCCGGAAGTGGCGATTCTAGGGTTTTGGTGGAGAGTGCTCAGGCGGCGGCCATGATGGAGATAGGTGACGGCGGCTGGCCACCGGATAAGCCTCCCGACGCTTCAGGATCTTGGGTGCAGATGGTGAAAGGTAGTGGAAGAGGGGGAAGGCCGATTCCGGAGGAGGTTGTGGATGATGAGTTTGTCTCGTCGAGGCTGAGGCTTGAGTTCGGTGAGGATGGAGTACCAGTAGTCACGATTGGTGAAGAAGTCTTGGATGCTATGAATGGGCTTTGGAAGAATTGTATGATCGTTAAAGTTCTAGGTCGGACCATCTCTTTACCGATCCTGAATAAGAGATTGATTGAGTTGTGGAAACCAGTTGGGACGATGCATGTAATGGATTTGCCGAGACAATTTTTCATGGTCAGATTTGAGAAGGAGGATGAGTATCTAGCAGCTTTGACCGGAGGACCTTGGAGAGTGTTTGGGAGTCATCTGGTGGTACGTGCTTTGTCTCCGGAATTTGACCCTCTGAAGGATGACATTAACACGACGCCTGTTTGGATTCGATTGATGAATATCCCAGTGAACTTTTATCATAAGTCCATCTTGATGGGGATTGCGAGAGGGCTGGGTAAACCAGTAAAAGTCGATGGGACTACATTGCAGTTTGATCGAGCTAGGTTTGCTAGAGTTTGCGTGGAGGTAGACTTGAAACAACCGCTCAAAGGAATGGTGTTGATTAATGGAGGAAAATACTATGTTGCGTATGAAGGTTTGACGAACATATGTTCCTTGTGTGGTATTTATGGTCATCTAGTCCATAATTGTCCGAAGCAAGTGAAAGAGAGAGAGGTTACGATGGATTTGACGAAGTTATCTGGGCAGGAGGCAAGAGCTGGAGATGGGTTTACGTTGGTCCAAAATCATTCAAGGAAGTCGAGAAATCAGCAGGCTAGGGTTGGGCCCATGGCGGTGAATGGGAGAGGTTACGGGAGTCGGTATAGTCGTGGTGTTAATCCGAAGAAAGATGCAGTGACTGTTCCGATTTCAAATGTGTTTGAAAGATTAGAAGAGAATTTGGGAGCAGCGGGGTTTGAGGGGGAGGAGTGTATGACAGATGCTAACAAGGAGAATATGGATATTAATAAAGGTGTTACGGGGAAGAGTGGTCCGCAAGGTAAGCCTGTGGTGTTTAGGGCTGGTTTGAGTGAGGGAAGGAATGGAGGTCGTACGAAGGGTGATGAGAAGAAGGGAGGTGAGAGGAAGTTGTCCGCTAAGAGTGGGTCTCGGTCTAGACAAGGCTCAGTTAAACCGGGTGGTGGAATGGTTCTTGGGAGTATGAGTGCAGAGATGGGATTGTCATCGACGGGGAAGAAGTTGAGAGTGGAAGGAGTTAATGCTGGGAGACCGGGGGGTAATTTCACTAGTGGGAATGATGAGGTTACGGTGGATGTGAATCCTTTGGGGATGCAGTTGGTAGAGACCGAGAAAGTGCAGGTTAAAGAAGGAGAAGATAAGCCGAGACAAGAGTGTGATATGCAATCGGAGCCGTCTAGTAGAGAGACGGAGATGAGGGCTGCATAACATTTTTCTCCGGTTATTCTTTGTATATTTAAAAAGTTCACAATGAATTGTTTACTTTGGAATTGCCGGGGGGCGAATAAACCCAATTTCAGGAGATCGATTCGGTATATTTTGAAGAAGTTCAAGAC
This sequence comes from Draba incana, assembly GCA_963576765.1. Lineage (NCBI taxonomy): Eukaryota > Viridiplantae > Streptophyta > Magnoliopsida > Brassicales > Brassicaceae > Draba > Draba incana. Next base: position 11,709,055 of record OY755215.1, on the reverse strand, counting down.
AGATTTGCTAGCTATTTTTGAGACTCATGCTGGTGGTGATAGAGCTCGTAAAGTTTGCCATGGTTTAGGGTTTGAGAACTCTTTTCGTGTTGATGCGGTTGGTCAGAGTGGTGGTTTATGGCTATTGTGGAGATCGGAAGTGGGAGTGGTAGAGATATTGGAGTCGTCGAATCAGTTTATTCATGCCAAGGTAGTGAATGAAGCTGAGGTGATGAACCTAATTGTTGTTTATGTTGCGCCATCGGTGAGTAGAAGGAGCGGATTGTGGGGGAAGTTGAGTGATATAGTCCGTGGTGTGGAGGGACCGGTAGTGATTGGAGGAGATTTCAATACTATTGTAAGGTTGGATGAGAGGACGGGGGGTAATGGACAATTATCTCCGGATTCTTTAGCGTTTGGGGAATGGATTAATGACGCTTCTCTAATAGATATGGGGTTTAGAGGTAATCGGTTTACTTGGAGGAGAGGCCGTGAGGAGAGATTTTTTGTGGCAAAAAGGCTTGATCGGGTGCTATGTTGTGCACATGCTCGACTCAAGTGGCAAGAGGCTGTTGTTACGCATCTCCCATTCCTTGCATCGGACCATGCCCCTTTGTACATTCAGCTTGAGCCGAGAGTTGAGAGTAATACGCGAAGGAGGCCTTTCCGGTTCGAGGCAGCGTGGTTAACACATCCGGGTTTTAGTGAGTTGTTGTCTAATTCTTGGAATGGTTCTATTGATACGAATCAAGCTTTGAAGGGGCTGCAGAAGACGTTAAGAGTTTGGAATAAAGAAGTCTTTGGTGACGTTCAAAAGAAGAAGGAGACTTTGATGAATGACTTGAAAGTGGTGCAAGACCAAATTGATGTTCATCATACGGAGGTTCTTTTGAGAGAGGAGGCAGATTTATTGAAGGAGTTGGACATAGTTCTTGAGCAAGAAGAGGTGATATGGTTTCAAAAGGCTCGAGAGAAATACATTACCCAAGGTGATAGAAATACAAAGTTCTTTCACACATCGACGATTATTAGGAGGAGGAGGAATAGAATCGAAATGTTGAAGGATGATGAGGATAGGTGGGTATCGGATGCTAAGGAGCTGGAGAGATTGGCTATTGCATAATACTCTCGGTTATACTCTCTGTCGGATGTTGATCAGGTGGTTGAAAAGCTTCCTGCGGAGGGTTTTCTTCGGATAAACTCAGGAGGATCAAAGCATGTTAAGTAAACCGGTTTTGGTAGAGGAAATTGTCAAGGCTGTAAACGGTATGGGGAAGTTTAAGGCACCAGGCCCAGATGGTTTTCAACCGGTTTTTTACCAAGATTGTTGGGAGATTGTGGGGGAGTCGGTGAGCAGGTTTGTATTAGACTTCTTCCAGTCGGGTTTGCTGAAACCAGAGACGAATGATGCGATTGTGGTCTTGATCGGGAAGGTGACTAAACCGGAAAGAATAACTCAGTTTCGTCCAATTAGTCTTTGTAATGTGTTGTTCAAAACAATTACAAAGGTCATGGTGAACAGGTTGAAAGGTGTTATGACTAAGCTGATTGGACCAGGACAGTCGAGTTTTATACCGGGACGTTTGAGTATTGACAATATAGTGATTGTACAAGAGGTTGTCCATTCTATGCGACAGAAGAAAGGACGTAAGGGTTGGATGCTGCTTAAGCTTGATTTAGAGAAAGCTTATGACAGAATTCGATGGGATTTCTTGGAGGATACATTACGGGCTGCAGGGTTTTCGGAGTGTTGGGTGACTTGGATAATGCAGTGTGTAACGGGTCCTTCGATGAGTATATTATGGAATGGTGAGAAAACGGATTCGTTTAAACCGCTGCGAGGGTTGAGGCAAGGAGATCCGCTGTCCCCATATCTCTTTGTCCTTTGTTTGGAAAGATTGTGTCACCTAATCGATAATTCAGTTGTTGAGAAGAAGTGGAAACCGGTTAGGCTTTCACGGGGTGGTCCGCAGCTTTCACATGTCTGCTTTGCAGATGATCTTATCTTGTTTGCGGAGGCATCTGTGGCTCAGGTTCGGGTAATCAGAAAGGTATTGGAGAGATTTTGCATCGCTTCTGGGCAGAAGGTTAGTCTTGAGAAGTCGAAGATATATTTTTCTGGGAATGTTTCGAGGGACTTAGGGAAGTTGATTACCGAAGAAAGTGGTATCAAGTCAACGGTGGATTTGGGAAAATATTTGGGCATGCCAGTCTTGCAAAAAAGGTTGAATAAGGAGACTTTCAAGGAGGTGCTTGAGAGAGTCTCATCTCGGCTAGCAGGATGGAAGAGTCACTTGCTTAGTTTTACGGGCAGACTCACACTTACAAAATCGGTATTATCTTCTATACCGGTTCATTCGATGAGTTCTATTAAATTACCGCAAGCTACTCTTGAAAGTTTGGATAAGATTTCAAGAGCTTTTCTATGGCAGAGTACGGTAGAAAAGAAAAAGCAGCATCTGGTTTCGTGGAAGAGGGTTTGCTTGCCGAAATGTAAAGGAGGTTTGGGTATTCGAACTGCGAAAGAGATGAATGTTGCGTTAGTGTCTAAGATTGGGTGGAGAGTTTTACATGACCGTACTAGTCTCTGGGCTAGAGTTGTGCGAAGCAAGTATAAAGTAGGAGACTTGCATGACCGAAATTGGATGAGTAAGAAAAACACGTGGTCTTCTACTTGGCGTAGCATCGGTATTGGCTTAAGGGAAGTGGTGTGTGAAGGGCAAGGCTGGGTGATTGGGGATGGAAGAGATATTAAATTCTGGACTGACAAATGGTTAGGTCGGAGACCGTTGATAGAAGAGATTGTAGCCAATATTCCAGAGGAGGAGCGTGTACAAACTGCTCGCGAGCTATGGGTCACGGGGAGGGGATGGGATTTCAGCAAAATAACACCATATGTGAGTGAGAATAAGAAACTAGAGTTCGGATCAGTGGTGTTGGATGAGATTACGGGTGCAAGGGACCGTTTGGCTTGGATGGAGAACCCGAATGGTCTCTTCACGGTGAGCTCGGCCTATCGGTTATTGACGCGAGAGGAGGCTGAGACGCAGAACATGGATTCATTCTTCTCTCGTATTTGGAAAGTTGTAGCACCGGAGAGAATTAAGTTGTTTCTTTGGCTTGTATCTCAACAAGTGATCATGACTAACTTGGAGCGCAAGCGAAGGCATTTGTGTGAGGAGGATGTTTGTTCGGTTTGTAAGGGTGGAAGTGAATCTATTATGCACGTGTTAAGAGATTGCCCAGCGATTCAAGGGATTTGGACCCGTATTATGCCGCGGTGGAGGAGACGTGAGTTCTTTGATATGTCTTTGTTGGGTTGGTTGTATGCTAATTTGGAACCGAAGACGGAGAATACGGGTGGAGATTGGCCTACAATGTTTGCATTGACAGTGTGGTGGGCATGGAAATGGAGATGCGCGAATGTGTTTGGGTCGGATATGAGATGTAGAGATCGAGTGAAGTTTATTAAAGATCAAACAATGGAGGTGATCGGGGCTAATACTAAAAACATGGGGCCTGGTGCTTCGGGTGAGCGTGTAGAAAGGAGTGTTAAGTGGGTTTTACCGGAGAGAGATTGGGTGAGAGTTAATACAGATGGTGCATCGCGCGGGAACCCGGGACTGGCTACTGCTGGAGGAGTGGTGAGGGATAGTGATGGAGGATGGTGTATTGGTTTTGCTCTTAATATTGGGAGGTGTTCGGCGCCGTTAGCTGAGCTCTGGTGTGTATATTATGGTCTATATATGGCTTGGGAGCAGCGAGCGGTACGAGTGGAGCTGGAGGTAGATTCTGAGATAGTGGTGGGTTTCCTCAAGACGGGTATTGGAGAGGCTCATCCGCTGTCATTCCTGGTACGCTTGTGCCATGGCTTCTTTTCGAGGGAATGGATAGTCCGTATTTCACACGTGTATAGGGAGGCTAATCGTCTTGCTGACGGATTAGCTAACTATGCTTTTTCGTTACCCTTTGGTTTTCATCGTTTGGATTCTGTTCCTTTAGAATTTGATTCGGTTTTGCGGGAAGATGCTGCGGGTTTAGAACACTCAAGGCTGATTCGAATGTAATTGTGTTTGAAGTTTCAATAATATAAATCGGGGACTAGTCCCCGGTCTTACCCCAAAAAAAAAAAACAATGCAATTTTGTAAATTCAAAATTTTTTATTTAGCAAAAGAAATAATAATAAAAAATTAGGGCCAAACTTTTTTTTTTCTTTTTGGTCCTAGGACCCCTAAAACTTGTGAGCCGGTCTTGTTCATATTGAAACATGATGCATATCTATAACTTCATTGCTAATAAAATGCTAACTAAATTCAATTTTTTATAGGGTTGCCTTATTGGCTACGCGAGGTCTCAGATGTATCATTTCGTACAGATAATGAACCTTTGAAGGTAAAATCTAGGGAGAATTGCAAAAAATAACCCACAATTTGATTTCATTTGCAAATTTACTCCTTATCTCATGTTTGGCAAAACAAATGAAATCTTACATTGTGTAAATCCTAGTTTTGTAAAAAAAAATATCTCACTCTGTCTCTCTCTCTAAAACGGCGGACGATGAGAACCTAGCCGGCCGACGACAACCTCTGCTGCCTCTCCGCTCTTGGCGATTTCCGTAGTGGTAAGCTGTTGTCCTCATCTTCATCTCTTTAAACACGTCTAAATCTCTTATATATCATTAACTATTCCTCATCATGTGTTTTCATTACAAATCTGACCCATTTACTTCCTCATCTTTGTGCATATCGTTGTTTATATCTTTCTTTTTTCTTTACCAAATTGGTAAGATTTAGGATCTTCCTCATCTTCGTTGTCACAAATCTCTGTTATTGTTTATTAACATTTGTTTCTCTTTGTTGCATATTTGATTTGGTCTCCATTTTATTTTGGCACTTAATGCTACAGATCTGAATTACACTTGCGTCAAAAGTAAGTTGTTTATGATTCTAACGGTATAGATTCTCTTCAAGATCTGTGGGAAGTAGTTTATGAAACTTTAATGGTTGTTTGCATAGTAGACTGGTAGAGCAGTCTGTAAAGTAAACAGGTACAACAGTCTGTGCAGTAGACAGACAGAGAAGTCTACGTAGAGTTTAATAATTGATATATGCTTATATTGTAAGCAGGGGTTGGGCAATACAACTACTCATAATTGTCTAGTAGTTCCATAAAAAGTGTGAGTTCAACTGCTCGACATAGAGAATGTAGAAGGTCTGGAGTTCTGAGACTTTGTAGATGCGGTTTGGGCCAATTCTCAAAACATCCACTAAGGCAAAGGATTCGGGTCGAAGATTCTATGGTAGTGCTAATCATGCAGTAACATGTTTAGTGGACCACTAATAGTGGTGATGTTTGTTTGCTTTTGGTGTTATTGGTGTTTTCATTTGTGTTGAAAAATATATTTGTGTTTGTATAGATGGTCTTTAGCATATATTCAAGTGGTGAGATGAGTCTATAATGGAAGAGTTTGAAGAGATGAAGCTGGTGGTAGAACAACATACTGACACAATTCGTTACTCGAATGTTAATGAGCGGCATGTCATACATGATTGTGCTGATAAACCAGAGATCGAGATGATTCAGAATAACATTCAGAAAATCGAAACAGAGATAGTTCAAATAAAGGAGATGATTCTTGAGAAGCGTTGTGGAGGCGTTGATGTTAAGAATCTTGTGTCGGTGTGTCTTATCCTCGTATGTGTGTTCGGTTGGGTTTGTGTATGATTGTCGAGATCGGTGACCCTTTAATTATGTATCTTTTGAAATGGTATAATTATATGTATTAATCGGTTGTAATTTCCATTGTAAGCCATGTGCAAAACTATTATAATGTATGTGATTAAAATTCTTTTGGTAGTGTTTTGTATTGGTTTTATGAGTATTCAATTTAATCTAGCAACATATGAAGTCTTTTAAATTCAAATCACTTTGCAATCGAAATAAATCGAAACTAAAAATAAATAACCTTTTTAAAATTCGACTTCAGTTATAGTCTACTCATGAAATCTACTAATGAAGAATGTAGTTTACTTGTGAAGTCTACTAATTAAAAATAAATAACCAGAGTAATTGAACCAAAATAAGACAAACAGAGTAATTACTGAACTAAAACCATTAAACTAAACCAATTTATTTACCCAAACAAGAGAACATAATCTACCTATAAAAACACAAAATTGTTGTTTAGTGAAAAAAAAAACCCCTAGACTCCATTGTATCCGACGTATCTCCTCCTCTCCACCGCGTCTCCATCTCTCCTCTCCAACGCATCTCCTCATCTTTGAAGCATATCCTCCTCTCCTCTCACCCGAATTTCCTCTTCTCCTCTCCGCCGCATCTCCTCCTCTTCTCTCTTGGTAAGAAAATCTCTCTATCTATCGCTCAGAACACAAACTTCTCTTCCTCTTGCTTTGATAACTCCTTTTATTTCTTAAAATGGACAAAAACGGTAATCTCTTTGAATCGAAACTTCTGGGTTTCTATCTCTGATGCGAAAATATATATTAATCTCTCTTTTCTTTTCTAAATCCAACTTGGCCAAGAGAAACCATGAACCAAAATAGAAGAGCTTGCCCCACCCATGAGTAAATATTTCATGCCTTTTGTAAATTTAACTGTAGATCTTTATCATTTTTGAATGTTTGGATTTTTGACTTTAGTGTAGATTGTAATTTTTAACCCATTTTCTTCATTTCTTTTTGGATCTTCGTTTTACAGGACGCGAGGCCAAAAAGTGTAGTAGTAGGCCTGTTGGGTACACTACACTAGCTGACTTCCCCCATAGACTTATGCGTCAGACTTAATTCGTACACTTTTTGCCGTAAACTTTATCCCTAGACTTCTGCGACATACTACAAATGAAGTCTTCTTCCATATACCTTACTTACTATGACACAATTGACATTCAATTGGATGTATTTAATTGTTTTCTTATGTGAATTGCAGATTGGTTGTGTCACAAGTGTTCTGATAACAGATCCACCAAAGTTTTCGTCAATGTTTTATACGAAATGTGAGGAACCTGTTACGGGTCATAATATAAACTACTATGCTGGTAAGAAACTCATGTTTGAAGCTCTAGATAATGCTATCAGCGGATGAAAATGCAGAGCTTATGCAGTCGAGGTTGGGTGTGTTTTTACAGTTCCACAATCTGGATTATGGATGGGCATCGAGGCTGGTTCATTACTTCCATAGTTTTCAGCTAGAGTGCAGCCATATGAGATGTGGAGTATTATTGGAGTAACACCGGTGTGGTTTTTGCTGCTTGAGTTTGAACATCTAACCGGTCTCAATTGCGAGTATGTTGATAATCTAGAAGACCATGACATTGAGGTCATCGAAGAGATGAAGATTTCTGGGAGCTTCTCGGTTGGAACGCATGAGGTTGGTCTACGAGAAATCACGGTATACAAGTCTACAAGATGTCTTGTTGTGGCTAAATATTGTGTGAATGGATGCGTGTAGAAGCTTAGAGCGGGGGTCAAGAATGAACCGGATAGGTTTTGGGTGAAAAGTATGTGAAAGATCATACATGCTCATTACTACAAAGTGACTTACATTTTTAATATCCACTCTGAGAAGCTCCCATAAATCTTTCATCTCTTTGGTGACCTTAATGTCAAGGTCTTCTAGATGATCAACATACTCGCAATTGAGACTGGTTAGATGTTCAAACTCAAGCAACATACACTTTACCGGCGTTACCCCAATAATACTCCATATCTCATATGACTTACTGCATTCTAGATGAAAACTAAGGAAGTAATGAACCAACCTCGATACCCAGCCATAATCTAGATTGTGGAACTGTAAAAACACACCCAACCTTAACTACATAAGCTCTGCCTTTTCATTTGCTAATAGTGCTTTATCTAGAGCTTCAAACATGAGTTTATTACCAGTATAGTAGTTTATACTATGACCCGCAGCAGGTTCCTCACCTTTCGTATAAAACCTTGACGGAAACTTGGGTGGATCTGTTATTAGAAGACTTGTGACATAACCAATCGCAATTCACAAAAGAAAACAATTAAATACATCCAAGTGAATGTCAATTATCTCATGGTAAGTAAGGTATACGAAAGAAGACTTCACCTGAAGTCTGTCGCAAAAGTCTATGGATAAAGTTTATGGCAAAAGTCTATGGATTATGTATGTCGCAGAAGTCTACGGGGGAAGTCTACTACTACCCTTTTTGGTCTTGCGTCTTGTAAAACAAAGATTCAAACAGAAATAAAGAAAACGGGTTAAAAATTACAATCTACACCAAAGTAAAAAATCCAAACATTCAAGAGCATTTCCCAAATTACCGAGCTTGGCGCCTATCTTTGAAACAACCAAACTTTTTTTTAAAATAATAATTAGTTAACCCGAATTTAGTATTCCCATAAACACTAAACTCTCAACGAATAATTCAACAATAACCAATATTCAGCGGAAAACAACAACTCAACTAAATCAATTAAATCCAACAAAACAATTTAATTCCAATAACCAACTCCAATTCAATTCCAGAATTCTAAATCAAATAACTCTAGCAACCTAAACACCAGATTCTACTAGACAATAAACCACATAGAAAGATTCCTAAGGAGGATAAGATTCCTAATCATCCTCCTCCTATGCCATGATTCCGCGATCACACATTTCTTTTACCTGCAACACATTGAACAAAGAGTTGCATAAGTATTATCATAAATACTTAGTAAGCTGGTCATCCCGTCTACAAGCTATTTATATCAAAACCACAACAAGCAAATAATACAATTAATACGTTCAAGAAATGATCTAGTGTCGATCGACACTACCACTAGGTGTCGAGTCGATTGACACGAACAACATAGGTGTCGATCGACATGAACAACAGAGGTATCGATCGACACATCCTCTAGGAGTCGATCGACACTCAACTGCAAAAACCGCAAAATGAGACTCTCCTCTCTTGCTCCTTCTTGCGATAAATGCAACTCAACCTGCACGAAAACCACAATCCACAGGCACACAAACACACAAATACCACATAAAACATCACGAATCAAACATCATTCCATCATACGAATCATATCAATGATTATTAACCCGTTAATGGCTTGATAAGCCTACGATCACGCACTCACCTTAGGGATTTGGGAAGAGATTGAGAACAACCCACGAAATCAGAATGATCACGCCTTAGAACTACTGATTTCTCACCAAAAACGTAAGGAATCATGTCACGAATGATCACATAGACTCCCAAAGCCTACTCGGACCGCAAACGAGCACCGATTAATCACTAACCTCTCAAGAACACCCAAATCTCTTACTTTTTGTTCTCTACCATGTTTTCAGCCTAATATTGTGACTGCTCGGTGAATACACGCTTAAATACTCGAGCTTGGGATTTCCTCAATTCCCAAACCGACATAAACCGCAATTAAAATCGAACCAAAACTGGCTCAGAAACTTTGGTATCGATCGACACACCACATGGTGTTGATCGACACCCTTTACCAAAATCGACATTTTGGTTTGCGGATGTTACAGTCTTCTTTTTGTTTAGTGTTCATCCCTTACGAGAAAACAATTGCTTCGCGAGAATCACTCCAAGGTTCAAATTCGCAAATCCCTTAAACGGTTTTTCAAGAAATGGGCTAACTCGGCTTCTTTAACCGCATTGGTCCCCTTCCTTGCAAAGAAGGTGTGAGCAAGAATTTAATGAACATAAGGAACCCTCGGGTTAGTGAGCCTTGAGGATTTGACATCTCCTACCTTACCCCAAATCCTATGATCCTCGTCGTGGTTATTGATGGAGATTCCCGTCGCTTGCTTGAATCCATAACAAATCTCGGAGAAAGACACCGTGTGATCCCTGCCATTGATTTGAAAAGCGATGTGGCCAAGATTTTAGGGAGTTCTTGGTACTTCTTCTCCAAAGTGAATGGTGATCGAAGCTAGAATTTGGAGGGCGGGAGTGCAGTAAGAGGGTGAATCCATTGTCAAGAACTTTGACATCTCTATGTTGTGGAGAAAAGCCTGCACATCCTCGAGAATACCAAGCTCTTTGAGAGTTGGAATATCCGCGTATCTCGTCTCGTCGGGTGTTTTGAACATAACTTGAGAGCGTTGAGATATGCAGCATATGTTGGTGTTTTCTCGGAGGGATTGCGTTGTTTCGGATAACCTTGGCGTGTGCTATTGTCACCATAGGATTCTAAAACTTTCTTGGTCTTGACACGTTGTGGTTTTGTCACTTTGGGATTCCAAATGTGATAAGCTTGCATTGCCGTCAATTAGCAACCAAAAGCACTCAATTTGGTCGCGAAGTGAGTAAATTATGAAAACTTTCCAATCCAGTTACATTTTTGCTTTCACATAGAAATGGACAAATAGCTTAATTATATATAGGAAATTATCATGGGCAATTCTCATATATACCACTTTTTAAAGTTTTTTTCCAACCATACCACCAATTTTTAAAAGTTCCCTAGATATCACTTTTTCAAATATTCTAAAAATACCACAAAATTAAAATTAGTTTTAAATGGTCAAAACTAAACCCTAAACCCTAAACCTACACCCTACCCCTTAAAACTATACCATAATTGTACAATAATTTACCCAAACCCAAAAATTTTAATTCTAGACCCTTTAAAAATCAATTTTTGTGTTTGTGGTATTTTTGGAAAGTTTGTATTTTTTTTGAAAAAGTGGTATCTAAAGAATTTTAAAAAATTAATGGTATCTGTGGAAGCTAAATTGCGCACTAAGAATTTATATGTGAATTCGGAAAAGAAACTTTGGTCCTAAGAAATGTCTTTAAATCTAACAAGGATCGAGACCAATATAACAGAAAATGGATTAATATTGATATTCAGTGTAAGTATACAAAGAACTTTAGCTAAGACAAGAATTGATGAGCTAAAATGTGATTGAGTGTCTACGTATGGGAAAAATTAGCCACTTAGGCTTTAGAACTAGCTATTTATACTTCCTCGAGGTGAACGGTTCAGCTCCGCGAATCCCTCCTCGTCGCCGCAGATCTCGGGCACGTTCTAGTGTATCCTCCGGGAATATCGGGATCTCTTCGTCAACCGTTGAGCGGCGCTGACTTGGTCCTGTAGTCGCTGAGCTACTTGGTCAGCGGTTCCTCTTATCTCGGTGGTCAACAAACTGCTCAACGAAGTTCAGCGCTGCCGAAGGACATGCTGGTCTTTTAATATTGTCAACGCAGCACTGGGCCTTAGGCCCAATTCTGGATTCCATCGAGTCTGGTTATATCCTAAGCTTAATGGGACAGTTGCCCCCCAGCCCATTAATTGTTTCATTATAAGAATTAATGGGCGATTAGTGATATATCATGGTTTTTATGGTTTTTAGCCATGATATAAATCTATTTATCTAGAGTATGTTCCGTGTTTTCAAATCTTTGGTGTTTAATATTAGGTACAAGGACGTTTTGGACCCAGTTGTATTTACTAGAGCATTTTGGAGCATAACGGAATGAGCAATCAAAGTCGTGAAGTCGGAATGCAAAATCTGAAGCTCTGTCGAGCGACAGACACTCTGTGGCTCGACGCGAAGAAAAATTTCCTGTCGAGCGACGCACTATCCATGTCGCTTGACGCGACCAAAATAGTGAAAATATTATCTTTGGAAAACTCTGTTTTCGCGCCAAAAAGCCCAGATGTTTGCAATTGGGCCCATGACGACTTTTGTACCTATAAATACTTATTTTAAGCCATTGTTTAGGCTTAAGCTTTATTTTACTTTGTTTTAGAACCTACACTTAAGAGATATCTCTAATAAAGATGTTTTGTGCTTCATTGAATATGTCTGAGTAGTTTCTCTGTTAGGTTTAGGGTTATTCAAAGGTGTTTGATGAATTGTTAGGGTTGTTCGTAATTAATAGGATAAAATCATTAGAGTTTTTCATCTGGACTTGTGTTTATTGCTGATTCTAGCGTAGCTAACTAGAATATGATTTTAGGTTGTTTAGTAGATGAGACAACATTATTGAATTACTTGAACTAGTGTTAGATGAGCAAAATTCATGTTCGCAAAGACATTTGGTTTAGGTTTTGTGAACAATTGAACCTGATCATTAATGCTTGTTTAAATCAATTTGATTTCGCAACGACAGTTGATTGTCTAGGGTTTAAACATAGATAATATTCGCAACGACAGTTGGTTTGTTTTACATTCGTGTTCATGTTTAGGAACTGAGCTTTAATAAATCATAATTATATTTTTATCTCCAGTTCTGATTCACCTGCGATTTCCCTGAACCTAGCTTTTATCTTCATTGTTTTAAAGCTTATCATCATGCTTGCTTGATTTATTTACTTTTTCATATATTATATTTTGCCTAGCTTAATATGAAAGTATATAATTTATTGTGTCCCTGATTCCCTGTGGATTCGATCCCCAAGTGCTGCAACTGATCTCTTAATTTGAGAGAGTAGGACAAAGGGAAATTGACCATATCAATTAGGTAGGGCTAGAATCACGGAAAATCCTACCTTAACAAGATCAGACTTCAGATTTACTTCAATCTTGGTTTCGTTCGGATAAGATTTTCTCTCTAAGATTATACGGTTGAGCTGATCGAGGAAGCTAAGGGGTTTATGCGTGACCTAGGTAATCGTGTGAAGGGTATAAATTCACCGTCTCTTGCTCTTCTTTTTTTTCTTAACTGCTCGTCTTCCGATTCCCGAGGAAAAAAATTATAACCCTGTTTCTCTTTTCTTCTCTTCGTAGGTTAATTTGTTTGCACTATCTGTTGTTTTCCTTTTGCGTACTTGTCCAATCTTTTCTCAACTGACCGGAGCCTCCTGCGACCTGATCTCGACTCAGATCCACTCTACTTTTCTTCTCTGATCGCACTTGATTCGATAGCTTCTATCGATCAGTTCGGGCCTCATCCTTCTTCCCACCTCTCATCGAAGAATTTATCAGACCTCTCTAGAGATCTGGACTTCCCGAGGGGAGTCAAACTTGCTCTTCCTGCTGATTCAGATTCTCCCGAATCAGCCAGACCTGGATGGTGCTGCGCCTATTATGCTTATTTTGAGTCTTGCGGGCTTACCTTTCCAATCCCCATCTATATCATTCGTCTCCTAGACGCATTGGGACTGGCCTTTCCGCAGATGAACCCCAACTTCCATTGTCATGCCATCAGAACTTTTGTCCGAGGCTTTGAGGAGGGGCTGGAGCTGTCTGTTGACCAGTTCCTTGAGTTGTATACGGCCAAGAGAAACTCTTGAGTTCTTGGTCGGTTTTACTTTTCCAATCGTTCGGGCCGCGGGATCATCTCTGGTACCACCCAAAAGAAGGATACCAATTAACAAGGAGGGTATTTCTTCTTCTGGATATCCCCCTCCTCTGTCGCCTCTGTCGAGGAATTCGAAACTCTCACTAGTCGTTTTGCCGCTCATGCGGGTTAGGAGATGTGCATTAATAGGACGCCCCTCCTATTACGACTTTCATGCTCGCTTATTGCTATTGCGTTTTGTTCTTTGAAGCTATTTTGAATTTTCTGATCGGTCCTCGTTCTTATGCGGTGAATACAGAAGAAAAGGAGCTCGACGATTCCATCAGAGGCCATATCGCTCGCCTCTGGAGTGGTCAAATTCACTAGTATTCCTTCGACCTCCTCGTATCAAAAGCATTTATGCTTTGCGAGGTTTTGCTAGATTCAATGCCGAGTCAGTTGTCATGTCTATAGTCCCCGCTTTAGATCCAGTTCCACTTTCTAGTCTCCCTCCCCCCTGCTTTGCTGCGAGGAGGAAGAAACATTCGTTCAATCTCAACTCTCGAGCTCCAGCTAGAAAAGTTCTCCAGCCTTCAGGTTTGTTCTTACACTCTCTTGTGTCTCCTGTGTGGATCGCCATATGTTTTTCTGAGGGTCCTGTCGATTAAGAACTTGATTTTGATGCAAGATCCTCCACTCAAGCGGCTTCGGACGCTAGCTTTTCTTCCAGCGTTCCTCTCACGGCCGATATGTCTCACAGATCCACCTTTCGGCGTCCCGATGAGATCCCTACCCCTGCTATTGCACGAATTCGTTCTGGGGAGGTGACCGTGGCTGTTAACTCCGTTCTCGGGGAGGTCGGAGTTCCTTCTAGCGCTTCGGGGGCTCTGCTTGTGCATGTCCCGATTGTTGCAAGGGCTGTTGGTGACTCTGGAGCAGCTGCTCCGGCGCCGGGGGATCGTTCATTGGAAATCCCTCATGCCCGGGGCAGGTCAAACTCCAATGGGTCCTCTGGGAAATCTTACCAATCAAAATGACCCAGATCCGGCTCACCTTTTTCTTCCTCGAAGGGAGGATCTGCTGTCAAACACAACGTCTCGCCTGGAGATAGCGAGGGCAAGCCATTCCTCTGGACTTATTCCTATTCTTGGAATTGTCCGGTTGTTGACGATGCTGAAGGACTTGCTCATTTGTTCCGTCATTGTAAACCGGCGGGGTGTCCTCTTCCACTCGTGAAGAACATGGTTCTAAAGGAGCCGTTCATCAAGCTTACCTCGGCGATGGGGAAGGTTAGTTTAGCTATTGTTTGAGATTTGACTTCCTTGGTGGGATGGTTGGCTGAGCTTTCGATTTCCTTTAGGCCCTGGAAGCAGCTAATTCTCTGGTTGCTCACGCCGAGGTCCGTCTCCAAGATGTGACTCGCCGCGACGAGCTAGGGAACATGAAGGGCATGTTGTGGAAGGTGAGTACGTAACTCAAGATGTCTCAGGAGGAGATTGCGGTTCTCAAGGGGCAACTCGTTCCCCTTTCTTGGGAGGTGAAGGATCTCACCGGGGAGCTACAGAAAGCGAGTGAGCATATCTTTGAACTGAAGGAGGAAAGCCGCAGAACTCTTAAGCAGGTCTCCCACGTGGTGGCATTGAAATGGGAATTGGAGATCGAGAACAAGAGGGTGAAGGAGGATCGGGAGGCTGCAGTTCGCACGGCCCATAGGGCTGGTCCCCGAGAGCTTGCCAAGAAATACGAAGAGATCCTTCAATTCATTGGCGAAAAAATTCAGAAGTAGGATGTAAAGGTGAAGGCTGAGATTCATCTTCAGGAGTTGTTGGCTAATGTCCAGCTGTTGGAGTCCCTCATGCAGAAGGAGTTTACCGTGGATGAGGAGCGCGGGCGACTGCTGGCCCAGCAGCCGACGGATGAGGAAGGTTTTCGTTCAGTCATAGTCTCCAACTTTGATGTTGGGAAGCTGAATCTCCCTCAGGTTTCAGAAGATTCTGTGATGGCTCCCATGGAGGTGGACCCGGTTACTCAGGCTTCGGCTGGAGTCAACCAGCACGTTTTAAATCAGCTGGCTAATCCGGAGCTGTTCGAGGGCGGTTAAAGATACTGCGGCGTAGCTGCTTCCTAGCTCCTTCCTTCCCTTTATGTTTTGAATAAAACTTTTTACTCGTTGTTTTGTTTGCCCAAGTGGAGCTTTTGATTTGCCTTGAACCTTTTGGTGCCTGGGAAGGCTTTTATCCACTGCTCTTGTTCGTGGGAGTTGACTTATTATGAATAATTTTACCTCGGTTGCTTCTCCTTCTGAGTTGAATTTTCTTTTTCTCTTTGTATTTTGTTTTGTGGATACCCCTTTGTCTGACCTGAATGACTGTGAAGTAGTATGATCCTGTTTGAGAAGATGAATCGCACAAGTCTTGACTTGTTGTAGCGATGTGAGATTTTTGGTCGGCCGACGCATTAATCATAACGAAGTTTAGGACTTAGATCTTTTAATCCTAAGTATTTGAATGATCGTTTTGCTAGATCGAGTTTGGTTGTAATGATGGTCAGTTTACCTTAGGATGTTTCAGATCGGGGCTTGCTTGCCAAAGTGGGGAATTAACAAAGATATTCGTAATAACAACCTTATAAGGGTCGGATTACATTGGGCATGATTAGGCGGGAGTGTTTGTTTGGTATGGTTGTGCTCGAGGGGCGAGCTGCCTACATACCCAGCAAGGGATCAAGCCATGTCGTAGTTCGATTATTGAATGGGGATGCTAGTGGTAGAAAAGTTTCAGGTCGTTGCTCTTCCATTGTGACTTCACTGCCTTCCCGTTCTAGATATTGGTGAGCTTGTAGATGCGGGGTTGCATCACAACAGTGATGCGGTAGGGACCTTCCCAAAGGGTCTCCGTAGTTCCGTCGCTTGGCTCTTGTGGTTTGTTTTGTGGATTGCACAGGACTAGGCTGTCGAGCCTGAAATTGCAAGGACCTTGCATTGGTAGGTAATGCCGAGCTATTGCTTGTTGGTAGATTTGGACTCTAATTCCGGCTAGCTCGCGGCGTATTTCTATCAGGTTGACGGCATCTTGGAGTGAGTTCTTGCTAGGGTCCTCGGTGAGGAGGGTAATTGCCCCCCAGAGGTTTGGTATTGTTGTGTCGACTGGTGCCAATGCTTTGGTTCCCGGCCGTTGTTCGCATGGCTCATAACAATCCTGGCAGCTCGTCATTGCATCTTTCTTTTTTTTGGTAATTAAGCGTTTTTCTTGGTCTTCGATTAGGGGGCGAGTTGCCATATTTCCTAAATCGTTGCCAAGCGGGTTACTTATGGTGGAAAAGGTGAAGCGGATGTGCCATTTGTAGCAAAATCGCCGAAGTACTGCCGAGGTGTAATGGGTGCTGCTGTTGGTAACTACTTCGTGCGACTGTCCATGTCGGCATATTATGTTTTTCCATATGAAATTTTTGATTTGTTCTGGATGGATTTGCTGGTAAACCGAGGCCTCCATCCATTTGGTGAAGTGGTCGGTGTTAACCAGTGCATACTCGAGTTTCTTGGGTCCCGAGTGAGTAAGGGGTCCGATTATATCCATCGACCATTTCATAAAAGGGTACGAGGACAAGATTGATGGTAGTATTTTTGATGTGTGCTGGACGATTTGGGGGTTCTTCTTCCATTCTTCGCATGTTTTTGCGAACTCGGCGCAATCCGCCAACATTGTTAGCCAGAAGTTGCCCTCTTTTTTTATGAGGAAGGTGAGAGCTCTTCCTCCGGAATGGCTCCCGCAACATTGTTGGCATGTATTCGCTTTATTGTTTTGACGATTTTGTCTCCGTGGATGCATGTATGGCATGGTCTGGATGCGCTTTGTCTGAACAGTCTTCCTTCCCCGACGCAAAAATAGGTGCTCTGGATTCTTAGTTTTCTGGCCTCCCAATTTCCCAGCAGTGTGTGGAAAAGCTCCCTGGAATCCGGACCGACCGGTCCGGATGAGAAGACCGACCGGTCCACACACGAAGTCCCAAAGCCAAAGCTCCCTGGAATCCGGACCGACCGGTCCGGATGAGAAGACCGACCGGTCCCCACACGCGAAGACCTGAAGACCGTAGCTGCTGGAAGACGGACCGACCGGTCCGAAACCAAACCGACCGGTCGGTCACCCAGAACCAAGTTGCCCTAATTTTTACTATAAATTAGAGGCAGCCACTTTCCTAAAAACAAGTTCACTTTTTCTGATATTTTTCTATTTCACGTTTTTGAGAGACTGAGACTCATTTGTTCCAAATTCTTGAGATCCTTCAAGTGTTTTTCATTCCTTGGATTTTGCTTGTAAGATTGGAGGATCATCCACAACTTTCTATTGAGAAGAATTCTTAAACCCTTATCTCTTTATTTTACCATGATGAATCCTTCTCATTTGATTGCTGCGTTTTTGTTCTCCATGGTCGAGTAGTCTCATAGCTAGATTAGGGAATTTCAATGGTGAATTAGGATGATAGTGACTGAGCCAAATAGAAATGATATCATCTGTCTTCATCGATTGGGATTCGTATTGCTTAGACTAATTTGATCACCTAGTCTATGTTCTCAAGTTTAAACCATTGATGAGCAATCGGTGTGTAACCAACGACAGTTGATTGTTACCATCGATTATGAACAAATCGAACCATCTTGTTAATGCTTATCAACATATCTGAATTCAAACGACAGTTTAGGCATTTAGGGTGTTAGATAAAGATATTGATGCATCACGA
Source organism: Draba incana (assembly GCA_963576765.1). Lineage (NCBI taxonomy): Eukaryota > Viridiplantae > Streptophyta > Magnoliopsida > Brassicales > Brassicaceae > Draba > Draba incana. The sequence goes on along the minus strand of OY755215.1, from coordinate 11,691,104 downwards.
CAGTGGGGCAGTATTACATTTATGTTTGAGTTCTAGACCGCGCTTAATTTGAATCCTGAATTGATGCTCAGTCCTTAATCCGAAGTCACCGGCGATTGATCCTGATCTAGTGCCTTTCTCTTATTGAATTTACATCGTTTTAATTGCTGTTTCGTTCATTGTTTCATTGCAAACCACCCCCCATTTTGTCATAGCTTTAAATATAAATCCATAGTTTCATAGAGTAACCTTGGTCTCTGAGGATTCGATACCTAAAATACTACTGCTTTTGTCTGTGCACTTGCGGATTTTATTTGGGTTAAAAATTTATTCACACCAAGTTTTTGGCGCCGTTGCCGGGGACCAATTGCGTTACCTTTGAAATTTGATTTCAATTTATAGTTTAAGACGTTTTTCTAATTTTGTTTTTTTGTTTTTATTTGTTTTTGGTGTGTTTCAGGAGCATGAACAGTAGAAGAACAAGAAGAAACATCACCGAATCGTTAATCAGTGTTTCAAACGAAGAGTTAGCCCGTCTTGAACGTCAAAACCGTCGGCAAAGAAACTCACCTAATCCGGACACTATGGCTGATCAGGAAGAGATGAACACTCAGTTACAGTTGCTAAGTGATCAAATTGCGGTATTGCAAAGGAATCTACCACGTGCTCCCCCTCTACAGCCGGGAATTGGGGATTCAGACAATCCCCATGCTTTTTACCAAAACCGCTCGGCTATAGTTTCGCCAGCAATTCAGAGGCAAGACTTTGAGATCAAGCCTCAGATGATCTCGTTGGTGAAACAACACTTGTTCCATGGATTACCGGCTGAGATACCGATGGACCACATCGAGAACTTTGAAGAAATCTGCAGCACTACGGGTTCTAATGGAGTACCGAGTGAGTTCTTGAAAGGCAAGTTGTTCCCGTTCTCACTTTTGGACAAGGCTCTAAGGTGGTTAAAATCATTGCCCGTTGGTTCTTTGAGGACGTGGGATGAGGTTAGAGCTGCATTCTTGGACCTCTTCTACACTAAGTCCAAGACGGCATCATTGAGGAATAAGATCTCATCTTTTCAACAACATTCTGGAGAAGCTTTCTATGAAGCTTGGGAGAGACTTAAGGAATATCGAAGGGAGTGTCCTCATCACGGTTTCAAGGATAAGCAAATTCTGGGAATCTTCTACGATGGAGTAGAATGGGACTATCGTAACGCCCTTAACGCTGCAAGTAATGGGGACTTCATGACAAAGACTAGAGATGGTGCATTCGAGCTGATCGAGAACCTTGCTTCGAGCTCCAACAACAAAGCTCCTGAATACGATAGGTCCAGAAAGGTTAATAGCATGGAAACTCAGAAGATTGATGAGTTGACAGCAAAGGTTAATCTACTTCTACCACTACAAGAAATGTGGGTATTAATAGCGGCCGATAAACGCTATGATTCATCTTCCATAGCGTTTCCTTAAACGCTCTGACAGCGCCCGTCATCGTAGGTCAGACATTTTAGATAGCGGACTTTCCGAATGCTATAGTTAATTAAACTACGATAACGTTTATAACGCTGCTATTATTAATATTTATAATAGCGTGTAATAATTGTTATGATTGAGTTGTAACTATACCAGTTTGTTTTATAAAGATAGCAAATTTTGTGTGTTATTAAATTATTTTATAATGGCCCAAAAATATATTTAAATAATTATTTTTTTATTAAATTGTAATTTATTTTTGTAATATTATTTTTAATAATAATAATTTAAAGAATTATTTCATAATATAAATACCATTAAACATTTCCATGTTTACAAAACAAAAAATCATCAACAATCAAAACCAAAAATCATCAACATTTTCATGTTTATATGTTACAAAGTATAAGTATGCATCTAAAAGATAAGCATAGACATTGTACAAATAACTTGAACCCAAATTAGTTCTTCATTTCTTCTTCCCGGACACACCACCAACCAAACCAACTTTCTTAACTTTCTATTGTGAGCTCCCAACTTCCGATATTAAAATCTTTGTAATCTCGGCCTTGACGAAAACCCACATTTCCTGTTAAAAAAAAAACCAATACGAATGAGTCTCATACCATGGGAGAAACAAACCAAAGCTCAGAAACAAACAAAACCCAATACGAATGAGTCTCTTTATCTCTTCCGTACATTGTCCTTGGGAATTTTGTGATTAAGCTGTACTCTTCTGTTTCCAATACTCCAAGTGAATCAACGTAGTCGTACAACTTCTGTATCGTGGTTCATGGATCAATGAGAATCCGACCATAGAACCTAATCTTTAAAGAGACACTAAGCCTTATGTGCAAAAAAATAAGTAATGAATGGCCAAGGAAGAAGGAGAACTTACTTGTGTAACATCAGGGCCTTTCTTCGGTTCATCTCCAAGAGCAAGTGCTTTCTCTTGTCTCATTCTCACTCTAGCAACTTCTCTCTCTGCAGCTTCACGCTCTGCTCTCTCCCGAGCTTCTTCTTCCTCTTTGCGTTTCCTCTCTGCCTCAGCAGCTTCCCTCTCTAAATGCTCTTCCTCTTCACGTCTCTGTCGCTCCCTTGCCTTATCAACAGAAAAGATGCCACAAATTTATACAACAGACTAATCATATGAGATCCTGTAAATTCAGCCTAAAGAAAAAGGGAGACATACTTGATCGGCTTCAAGAGCAGCCCTGTAAGCAGCATCTTGTTCCTCTCTCAGACGCAGATTGTTTCTTCTTTCTTCTGCCTCAACCCTAGCAGTTACCAGAACATGTGAACTATCTTCTACCACTCACTGCAGTATAGCAACCAGTTCTTCTGGATTTTTTGGTCCCTCCACCTGCCACAAGGAACCAGAACACGATGAACTTTAGAACTACGTCTCTTGCAACACCACACACAACTCAACTCCTAAAACCGTAGGACGTGTCTGGTCACCGATGAAAGTAGAATCAAACAAAAATCTCTACCTCCTTTACTACTAATCACTCCAACAAGATAGTAAAATGGATTCTTTTATGAAAAAACCAATCACCTAAAGAAAAGTACTAATCTAGTAACCAGGTTCATAACACATAATTCAGACTAAGGCTAAAGCATATTGGTGATTCAACGAAGGTCTTCATAATTAGTGATACGTCTTGGTGGCTATCTCAAATTGTCTGCAAATGTGGTCCGAAATTACCTGAGGTTTATCAGAAGGCTTGGAGGAAGAGTAATCATCAGGAAGGAGCAGGCTTTGGGCTCCAAAACCTAATCCCTCAGAAAATCTGCCCAAACGATCCACATCTGAGCGAATCTAGGGTTCCAGGCTCCAGATCCATAAGCTGCTTATGCAACATACTTCCAAACACTCGCTTCGTTGATATAAACATTGATTGGTTCAAGCTGTAAAGATGATGAAAAAGGAGCCGAGTGGTCGACGAGTCAGTCCTGAGAGAGAGAGAGTTTGTCGATTGATAGAGAAAGAGTAATTGTTTTGGTAGAGGTAATATTGTTCTGGAGGTTGAGATCGATGACGTGGAGGATCAAACCAATCCTCTACCGTTGGATTTATATGTAAGATCGATGATATGGAGGAATGGAAGGTTTAGATTAAACTGTGTATTGTGTTTCAGTTTATAGGAAAATTTCATAAGTCTCATTGGAAAATATATTCGATGAAACCTTAATCAAAAGACATAACTAAGTCAATCCATAAATATTTAACCTAAGACATATAACTTTTTCATATAGTTTATGTTTTTAGTATAAGAAAATAATTTATTGTATTTACCATAGATACTTGAAAATTTAAAATCTAAGAACTATATATGAAACCCTAAACCCTAAATCAAAGACTCATTTATATATTGATTATATATTATGTTTAGGTTTAAAGAAAGATTTACAAAATGATTATAATTGAAATCTTGGAATCTTTGGTAAACTATTTGATGTTAATGTTAATGATAGTGTTTATCATCAAGGGTTAGAAGTTTACGGTTTGTGTTTGATGTTTAGGGTTTACAATTTAAGATTTGGAAAATGGTTACATTTAAATTTTTTTAAAGTTCTACATCATAAATCCAAAAACTCATTAGTCCACAATTTTTTTATATTTATATTGTAAATAACATTAAAAATTATTTCAAACCCAATACTCTAACCCTTTATACCCTAAATCCCAAATCCTATGCCTAAATCAAAAACCCATCAATTCATAATTTTTATATATTTATATTGTAAATAACACTAAAAGTTATATTTCAAACCCTATATCCTAAACTCTAAATGAAAAACTCATTACATTTTTTTGTTATTGTTTTTTATGTTTAATTTCGTTTATAATTTGTGAAACAACAACTTTTGTATTTTTTTATATAGTTTGTCAAACATAAACCTTAAGCCTAGACTCATTTATTTATACAATTATGATACCCTAAACCCAAAATCTATTTAAGTTAAAAATTCAAATTATTTCATTTACATTAATAAAATTTTAAATTGCGATACAAAACGTTGAAACATTAATTAAAACAGAAACAAAATATATTATAAAAAAAAAGAATAGCTTCTCAGGGCCTTTTGTTTGCTCTAATCTATAGGACAAACATCACAGAGAAGTTATGAACTTTCATTAAGAATTAACAGCCGTCGGATTTTAGACCACGAACATACGAACTGAAGAGATGGTTCGTTTTCAAAGATGTTATTACTTAGTCTACATCACGAACACCGGCTTTGGCGGCAAAATCAAAGGACAACAACTGTTCCACAATCCTCTTGCCGGGTTTTCCAAAGGCTCCGGCGACAAACACTTTCTTAGTCTTCGCTGCATTTTCTTCACTTGCTTCACCTCTTTCCATCTGAGACACAAGCAAAGCCCAATTTCAGACACAATCTCATCAACCCTAAAACCAAACACAGTCACATTATTATTGATCCAGATTAAGAAGACAGATCTGTGACTATGAGAATCAGACAATCAAACCAAGATCCCATACATCAATCACAGTCAACAGAACGAACAAAGGGAGAAAGGAAAGGAGGAACTAATCCCTCTTCAATCACCCCTCTACTATTAGTCTCAGGCTGTCTTCTCTGTTACAAAGTCTTAAGTTAATTGTTTTCTTTGAAACTCGGTCCAGATTTATGACATAAAAGTAAAGTCTCATTAAGTAGAAGTATAACTTACCTCTCAAAATCATAGAAAATGACTGCATCAGAAATAATCTGGTACAATATCCAACTCAGTGTTTTCACCTAGAAAACGTAATTTCGTCAAACAATTTTAGTAATGATCCATAAGCATTTTAGTAATATAATACCAGTAGATCCAAAATAAAAACTAATACGAATCTATCAGAGAAAGGGTTTTGGAGAGCTTTTGCTGATTGGTTTTTAATTTGCCTTTGGGAAGGGAAAGCTTTCGCGTCGATTCGAGAAAATAGGAGATCCGAAAAAATTGAAACCAATGATGCAAATTGAAGATTCAAGCCTTGAATAATCACCACAACTCAGTTACCAATAATTGCTTAATGAGCAAATCCGTAGAAATAATAATCTGCCAAAGCAAAAATTGACAAAATAAAACACCACAAATCAAATAATCTGAAACTGAAACTGAAACATCAAAAATTCTAAGAAGAAACTGAAATACCTTATGAAAGTTTCAGAGATTTCTTCCTGCAAAAAAATCAAAATAATCGATTGATTAATACTCTTATTCTTTCTGCAAATTTAAACCTTGGTTCTATACAAATAAAAACAAAAACTCAAAGACAATTTCGTCACCTTCACTTCCCAAATCTTATAGAACGATGAAGATGACGACGAAATGAGATATTCTCCTTCAGATCGAGACAAAATTCAGTGATTGAGACTGAGTCGACAAAGATTCAGACTGAGAGTGTGAGAGATAGAGACTGACAGTGAGAGAGATCGAATAAGAGAGTGCGGGTTCGAAACTGAGACAGGGAGAAATAAAGTGAGAGCCAGATCGAGATGTCTTTTGGAGAGAAAGAGACTTAGATCATGAGAGATTTAGAATCAGATCATGAGATATCAAAAGAGAGAGTGATTTTGGTAATTCGTGACAAAGGATTTGGGAGAGGAAGCGAGAGACGAATGGAGAGAGCAAATGGAGATTTTTTTTTTATCCTAATTATTTTTGGTTCCATCGATTTTTTACTAAAAAATAAACATGGGTTTTATTTTTTTTAAGACTTAGGCGGGCAATGAAAAGTTTTATTCGCGGTTAACCTTACCATAGCGGTTAACAAGTTCTATGTGCTATTACACATAATGAGAACCAAAAAATTAAGCACCACAACAATTGCTTTTACTCGCTCATCATAACATGGCGTTTCTTAGTTCCCAAACGCTATGCAAAAGTCGCGCACTGATCAAACATAGCAGATAGGCAAAAAATGCTATCTTCAAGTGCTATTAATACCCATATTTCTTGTAGTGTACATGAGAATCAAAGATCGGTAAAGCTTGTGGAGGAAAATGAGGGTACGCTTATCCCTCAAGAGTTTGAGGATGATGAAGATGCTGGAACTCAAGAGGTTAACTTCGTGAGTGGCCAAGGATATCAAAACCGTGGATTCTACCCCAACTATCGGAGTCACCCCAACCTCTCTTACCGAAGCACCAATGTGGAGAACCCACAAGACCAAGTCTACCCGCAGCAAGGAGGTACGAATCAAAATGCCCAAGGACAAGGATTTCAGAAATACTACTCCAGCAACTCTCAAGGGAAGCAGTTCATCCCAAATCAGAATCGGTTCCAAGGAGGAAACCAACAACAAGCCGCTCAATTCACCGCACCACAACAAGCTCCCTCCGCGTCTACTTCTCAAGACGAGTTAAAGAGTCTCATGCAGCAGCTGATGGTCAACCAACAGAAGGCATTTACTGAGATTAATACCAAGGTAGATCACATGTACAATGACCTGAATGCTAAGTATGAGGCCGTCACCGCACATGTGAAGAAGTTGGATACACAAGTGGCTCAAACCGCCGAGGCTATCAAGAGACCAGTTGGGTCTCTTCCAGGACGTGGTGAGGCTAATCCTAGGAAGGAGTATGACGTGCATGCTATTGAGTTGAGGAGTGGAAGGGAGTTGGTACCGCCTACGGTTACAAGCTCTCAAGTGAAAGCCAAGGAGAAGTTATCCGAGCACCAGGCTCATGAGGATGTTTTATGAGAAGAAGACAGGCTTATAAAGGTTGGATCAAGCTCAGGGACACCTTAGGTTTCTGTCCAAGTCGATGCTGCGAAAAAAATTTCCGAGCACCTGCTCACTCAGGAAGCTCCTAAGAAAATTTCCGCAACTCCGTCTGAACGAGTTTATGTACCCAAGGTGCCTTACCCATTACCTCCCAAGAAATCTAGGAAGGATTTGGAGAATGATAAGTGTAAGGAAATGCTTAAGGATTTGATGGTAAGCTTCCTCTAGCTGATGCCGTTCAAATGATCCCGTCACTCAAGAGGTACATGAAGGAGTTAGTTGCAGGAAAGGTCGTTGAAGACGAGAATGTGATGATGGTTTCTAAGGAATGTAGCGCCATACTTCAGAGTAAGGTCTTGACAAAGAAAGGTGATCCGGGAAGATTTGTGATTTACATGAAGATTGGGCCTTGCACGTTTGCATGCTCATTGTGCGATTTAGGATCCAGCGTGAATTTGATGCCATATTCTGTGGCTAAGCGTTTGGGCTTCACCGAGTTCAAACCCACCAAGATCTCATTGGTTTTTGCGGATCGATCTACAAAACTTCCGGTGGGTATCATAGAGGATTTGCACGTCCGAATTGGGGATACTCTAATCCCAGCTGATTTCGTGGTTCTAGAGCTTCATGAAGAACCTAAGGATCCGTTGATTTTGGGCAGAGCTTTCTTACGCACAGCACATGCCATTATCGATGTCGAAGAAGGCATAGTGGATCTCCGTCTAGGAGACATGATAGTTCGGTTTGAGATGAGCAAGCTCCTCAAGAGACTGATGATAGACGGGCACACGTTTGTTGTCCATGATGAATCAGAGATGTTAGAGGATGAGATTGAAGAGATTCTAGCAAAGGATCCGCTTGAAGTCGCATTGACTAAAGCCGAGGGGGAATATGGTTTTCTGAGTGAAGACACCCAAGGATTCGCTAAGTTTCTGGATTCTAACACCCGAGTGGAAAAGGGAGATGAATATCTAAGTTTGGGAGAGGGTACAAGAATCGAAAACAAGCGAGCACCTGCTCAGACAGATCGCGCACCTGCTCAGTCTACTGTTCAAAGTTCCTGGAGGGAGCTGAAAGCTCCAAAGCTGGAATTGAAGACACTCCCAGCAGGGCTCAGGTATGCATTTCTGGGTCCGAACTCTACTTATCCCGTCATAGTGAATGCTGAATTGAACAATGTTGAGATTACCTTGCTTTTGTGTGAATTGAGAAAGTATAGGAAGGCTCTAGGATATTCACTTGATGATATTACTGGGATATCTCCTGACTTAAGCATGCACAGAATACACCTAGAGGATGAATCGATGACTTCTGTCGAGTATCAGAGACGGTTAAATCTGAATCTCAAGGATGTCGTCAAGAAGGAGATAATGAAATTTCTAGATGCTAGGGTGATTTATGCTATATCTGACAGTAAGTGGGTCAGTCCTGTGCATGTTGTGCCTAAGAAAGGAGGTATCACGGTAATTAAAAATGATAGGAACGAGTTGATACCGACTAGGACAGTAACCGGACATAGGGTGTGTATAAATTATCGGAAATTGAATGCTGCTACTCGCAAGGATCATTTTCCTTTACCATTTATCGATCAGATGCTTGAGCATCTAGCTAACCATCCTTATTACTGTTTCTTAGATGGTTATTCAGGTTTCTTTCAGATCCCTATCCACCCAGAGGACCAAGAGAAGACGACGTTCACATACCCTTATGGCACTTTTGCGTACCGACGCAAGCCTTTCTGTTTGTGTAATGCCCCAGCAACGTTTCAACGTTGTATGATGTCCATTTTTACTGATCTTATTGAGAATATTATGGAAGTGTTTATGGATGATTTTTCTGTGTATGGGAGTTCTTTCTCTGTGTGTTTGTCAAATTTGTGTAGGGTGTTGCAAAGGTGCGAGGAGAAGCATCTTGTTCTCAATTGGGAGAAGTGTCACTTCATAGTCCGAGATGGGATAGTGCTTGGGCACCGAATATCAGAGAAGGGGATTGAAGTTGACAAAGCTAAGATAGAGGTGATGATGAGTTTGCAACTGCCTACTACGGTTAAAGGAATCCGAAGCTTTCTAGGACATGCTGGGTTCTACCATCAATTCATCAAGGATTTTTCCAACATTGCTAGACCCCTCACTAGATTGTTGTGTCAAGAAGTGAAGTTCGACTTGAATAGTGACTGTTTGGCGGTGTTTCACACCATTAAGGGTGCCTTGGTTAGTGCACCGATAGTACAACCGCCAGACTGGGAACTGCCGTTTGAAGTAATGACCATTGCGAGTGATTTTACTGTGGGAGCCGTTCTAGGTCAGAGGAAAGACAAGAAGCTCCATGTGATATATTATGCTAGTCGGCCGATGGATGATGCTCAATGTCGGTATACTACTACCGAGAAGGAGTTATTAGCGATTATTTTTGCTTTTGAGAAGTTCAGGTCGTACCTCGTCGGGTCTAAGGTAATTGTTCACACCGATCATACCGCATTGAAGTATTTGCTGACCAAGAAGGATGCTAAGCCCAGATTGTTGAGGTGGATTTTGTTGCTTCAAGAGTTCGATCTTGAGATTCGGGATAAGAAAGGGTCCGAAAATGGAGTTGCGGATCATTTGAGTAGGCTACACGTTGAAGATGAGACGCCTATGGTTGATAATCTACCGGATGAGCTTATATATATTTGATCGAAATCTGCGATAATTTCCAAGCACCAAATCGAGCACATGTTCAGATGGAACAAGCATCTGCTCAATTGATCTTTTGCAGAATGATTCAAAATGCTCAACCTCCGAGTTTCCCTTGGTTTGGTGATTTTGCTAACTTCTTGGCTGCTGATAGGGTTCCTGAGAACCTAACGGGAAGCAAACGTAGGAAGTTCTTCCGCGATGTTAGACGGTATTTTTGGGATGAGCCGTATTTGTACAAGTATTGTTCGGATAGGCTCTATAGGAGATGCGTATCAGAGGCAGAGATCCCTGGGATCTTACACCATTGTCACGGTTCATCTTATGCTGGGCATTTTGCCACATTCAAGACAGTTTCGAAAGTGTTATAAGCCGGTTTTTGGTGGCCAACGATGTTCCGGGATGCGAATAGATTTGTATCTAAATGTGATGCCTGTCAGAGGCAAGGGAACATCAGCAAGCGTAATGAGATGCCTCAGAACTTCATTCTGGAAGTGGAGGTTTTTTATGTATGGGGGATTGACTTCATGGGACCTTTCCCATCCTCCTATGGACACGAGTACATCTTGGTTGCTGTTGATTACGTGTCCAAATGGGTTGAGGCAATTGCTTCCCCAACAAACGATGTCGCTGTGGTTTTAAAGTTGTTCAAAACCATAATATTCCCCCGGTTTGGAGTCCCTCGAGTGGTGATTAGCGATGGAGGAACTCATTTCATCAATAAGATTTTTGAGAACCTTTTGAGGAAAAATGGTGTAAAGCATAAGGTTGCAACGGCATATCAACCGCAGACTAGTGGCCAAGTTAAGGTTAGCAACAGAGAAATCAAGAATATCCTACAAAAAACAGTAGGTACCACTAGGAAAGACTGGGCCGCTAAGTTGGACGACGCTTTGTGGGCGTATAGAACAGCATATAAGACTCCGTTGGGGACAATGCCTTTTCATTTGGTGTATGGGAAGGAATGCCATCTTCCGGTGGAGTTGGAATACAAAGCGGCATGGGCTGTTAAGATGCTCAACTTTGACATCCTTAGTGCATCCAAGAGGAGGTCCATGCAGCTGCATGAGTTGGAGGAAATTAGGCATCTCGCCTATGACAACTCGAGAATCTATAAGGATCGGACCAAGGCTAATCATGACAAGAGGATTATTTCCCGTAACTTTGCTCCTAACGATCAAGTCTTGTTGTTTAATTCACGCCTCAGGTTGTTTCCGGGCAAGCTCAAGTCAAGATGGTCGGGGCCGTTCACGATTAAAGAAGTGAGACCACACAGAGCTATAATGTTGCTGGACACTAAAGGAGGAGAGTTTGTCGTGAATGGTCAGCGGGTTAAGCCGTATCTCGCTGACACATGCATCGGAGAAGGTGGATCTATTCCCCTCATCGACCCTCCTCAAGCTTAAACACTCTATAAAGTCGAGCTAACGACTTAAAACAAGCGCTTGATGGGAGGCAACCCATCGGTAAGGTTTCTTGTACATAACTTCGATTTTTATTTTCCTTTATTACTAACATTTTACTTGTGTTTTCAGTACTTAAATTCTAAAAAAAAAGGTAAAAAAAAAAAGGGGAATGAATTTTAATCGAGCACCTGCTCAAACAGACCGAGAACTTGCTCAATATCGGAACAAGGCGTTGCCAAGTCTCTGGAGATGAGACCGGTCGATCCAGAGCATTCAAGGGCCCAGAAAACGCCCCTGGAAATCAGACCGGTCGATCCTACCGCGGACCGGTTGATCCCCATTCAAGTCCCATAACTGATTTTCCCTCTGGAAATTGGACCGACCGATCCAGTATCAGGACCGGTCGGTCCAGTGAACGAGGGCCCACTCCGATTTTCCTTTTTTATTTATATAAAAAGAAAAAAAAAATAAAAAAAAATAAAAACCCTAAGTTTTCTTTTCTTTTACTAACATCTTTCCTTTCTGTTTCTTGTAAAAGTTGCCGCATCCTCTCTCCACCCCAAACTCCTCACGCCGAATCTTCTTCTTCTCTTCAATCACTCACGCCAAGTTCCTAAATCTTTCTCCACCGTCGAAATCTCTACTCCGGTCAATCTCTCTCTCCGCTGTTTCACACCACCCCCGAGTTCTTCTCCTTCCACCAAGACTCACCCTCTCCGTCGCTCAACCTTCTCTTCTCCGCCGTTTCATCTCTTCACTTCACTGAGACTCCCACTCGTCGCTCAATCTCTCTCTCTGCCGCCGTTCACAACAATGCCTCCACACATGCGATTTGGCAACAAAGGCAAGGGTATTGCCTCCCCCTCCACTGCTCGGAGACCCACCACTTATCCGTGGCCACGCCCCGAGGACACTCCGTTCAATATTGACACTGCTGGGCTCCGGCCTAACTCAATAACCGTTTGGGACGAGATAAGTGCCTACAACTACAACAAGCTCTTGGCCTTGAAGCGTGAACCGACTAAGTTCTTGTGCGAGCAAACCTTGACAGAACTAGGCCTCAAGGAGCAAGTGCGTAGCATTCTTTTCAACGCGGGTTGCATGAGTTTTGCTCTGGATGAGGATGTTCTCTACCCGGATATAACTAGGCAATGCCTCGCGACCGCCACTCTCACTTATGAAAATCTGGAGACACCATCCTTTGATGAGGCTACATTCTCGTTCTCTGCTGGAGGAACGAGATACGAGATTTCGATGAGCGAATTTTGCATCATCTACGGTTTTTACGCGACCGACAAAAAGCTGGAAGGCCCTAAGAGATTCAAGGAATCCAAGACGTTATGGAACGTCATAGCCTCTGGAGCATACTCGAGAAACTCTGCGAGCCAAATCCGCCTCCGTCATCCCGCTATCCCCATTGTTGCGCGACTTCTCAGCAACATGTTGTTTGACCGTACTGCCAGTAACAAGGTACATAATGATGAGTAGATGTTGCTCTTTTTGGTTGTTGGTCCGATTTTAGGAAATGGAGACTCGGAGCAATATGAGAATTATCGCTATAACTTGGGCATCCGGTTTGCCGAGACGATATGCGCTAAGGGTCAACCAGCCTCGACCGCCAATAGACCTCGTGTTGAACGCATTGGAAGCTTGCTCACCTCACTATTCCGCCATCTCAGAATGGATCTATCCGAGGCTAATTGCGTCGAAGAGCTGTCACGTGTGGATATGCAACATCTGCTCAATTCGAAGATCATCGTTAAGCCAAGTGCTTATAAGCTCATAGCTGCAAACGGGGATTCAAACTTCATTATGCTTCCATGCCCACACCTCACACAGCTCATCACGATGGATGACCTTGCATTTCAGCCGCCTCTGGAGTATCTTGTGCCCAATCCGAGCTGCTCTTCTTCAGCCGCCATACCGAGCACCTGCTTGCGTAGGAGCACCTCCAGACCGAGCACCTGCTCAGTTCCAGACATCGAAGATGCTGGCCCATCCATTCCACGCCTGACTTACCACACCTATCCTCCCCTAGGTGAGTTTAATCTCCCACCCATCCCTGATGATGCTGATGGTGCTGAGTATAGGCAATGGATGATCCAATCAACGAAGAAGAACAACAGCCTCATGCAGAGGATTATGGAGACGCTTTCCAAGGGCTGTTATCACGCCACCGTAACAAGGGATGCTCAACCAGTTCCCTCCAGCTCCAACTCGGGTTCGGGTCAGCCATTAGTACGAAAGAAGAGGAGGACGCGTAGCAATGGAGGCGACGACGCTTCTTCTCGGTGATATCTTTTCTCACCCTTCTATCATCATTGTATTATCTGTTTTATTTATCTTTTTCTTGTGTCACCAATCTCCTAAGCTTTTCTCACACCGGAGACGGTGTAATTTATGTCCGGGGGAGTGGTCTTGCTTTTGCGTTTGCATTTTTTATTTTATGATTTATTGAGTCAAAACTTTATAGGGAATTAGGACTTTATCTTATGATGATATTTGAACTATTTGTGTTTAACCTTCTCTCTAGTGACCATTTTTACATAGCATGGGTACAAGGAACAGCTGGGACACTTCGATGCTCTATTAACCAGGTTTCAGATTGACCAAATTTTCTCTCGTTATTGGCACTAGATTAGGTAAACGAATCATATTCAGGACTCCTTATTCCTTTCACCACTCTTGTTGATCCTGAATAGCTAGCTCATTTTTAGCTAGTACCCTCCTTAACCACTACCTTTTTCACACTCCTTGCCTTCTTGTTACTTCATTGTCACATGTGCAACATATGCGCAAAAGGGCCGGAGAGAATCGAGTCGACACTGCATCTAAATCACTCTCTCAAAAGATTGAGCACCTGCTCGCAAGACATTGAGCACCTGCTCCCATTTTCAAAAGATGATTTTATACTAAGGAAGGAATAGCAATGATGAGCTCCACTTGGGTATGTACAACACTCCTATTTATATTCGTGTTTGAGAGACACATACTTGTAATGTATGTCCCTCTTCATCATCATCCCTCTAAAAAAAAAAAAAAAAAAAAAAAAAATCGATGATGAAGAGTGGTGAATCTATAAAATAGAAAAAGTGTCTCTCTACACAGCGAGCATACCCAAGGTAGATGATTAGCCAAATGATACGTTAGAGAGTTTTGGAGAAGAAAGAGTGGTTTAGAGAATGTGGATATCAACGTACTCATTCTCTCTTGCAATTTTGTGCGATATCCTGCATCTTATACGAAACATCAGGTAACCCTTAAATACTCTAACCAGCTTGAACTCCACCTCCAAATGGTCTTAAATCCTTTAGCGTCGTCTTCCCTAATAAGGTGCCGTTAGCGAGATCCTCACGCATACTTTGAGTGCGTTGAGTTTGTGTTTGGGAAATGGCTTGTTTGAGAAATATGTTGAGGTTTTTTTGGTAAAGCTTTGCTATTCGTAATTTGGATTATGTGGTCTGCAGATTGAAGGTTATTCGGTTCACTGAGGATAAAAGATTTCCCGCATTTTCAAACCTCTCTCATTTACTTATTTCTGAATTTGTTCGAGGACAAACAAAGATCTAAGTCCGAGGGAGTTGATATATTAGTATTTTGGTCTCTTTTATGTATTGTTTTCTATCTGTTTTCGGTTCTTTCTAGTTCCTTTTTGTGTCTTTTCAGGTTCTAGGAGGCTCTCAAGCATGGATTGGAGTCATTAGGAGTCATTGGAGCATAAGGGATAAATCTGGAGAAAAGTTGGCATTTTTCATAACCGAGCACCTGCTCGGTTTGGAGCGAGCACCTGCTCGGTTTGGAGCGAGCACCTGCTTGCCCGAGGACTTAAGAAGCCGAAGTTCCCTGGAATCCGGACCGACCGGTCCACACCCGAAGTCCCGAAGCCAAAGCTTCCTGGAATCCGGACCGACCGATCCACACCCGAAGACCCGAAGACCGTAGCTGCTGAAAAACGGACCGACCGGTCCGGAACCAGACCGACCGGTCGGTCACCCAGAACCAAGTTGCCCTAATTTTTACTATAAATTAGAGGCAGCCACTTTCCTAAAAACAAGTTCACTTTTTCTGATATTTTTCCATTTCATGTTTTTGAGAGACTGAGACTCATTTTTTCCAAGTTCTTGAGATCCTTCAAATATTTTTCATTCCTTGGATTTTGCTTGTAAGATTGGAGGATCATCCACAACTTTCTATTGAGAAGAATTCTTAAACCCTTATCTCTTTATTTTACCATGATGAATCCTTCTCATTTGATTGTTGCGTTTTTGTTGTCCATGGTCGAGTAGTCTCATAGTTAGATTAGGGAATTTCAATGGTGAATTAGGATGATAGTGACTGAGCCAAATAGGAATGATATCATTTGTCTTCATCAATTGGGATTCAAATTGCTTATGCTAATTTGATCACCTAGTCTATGTTCTCAAGTTTAACTTATTCACGACAGTGCTCTGGGTTGCTAGATAAACCATTGATGAGCAATCGGTGTGTAACCAACGACAGTTGATTGTTACCATCGATTGTGAACAAATCGAACCATCTTGTTAATGCTTGTCAACATCTCTGAATTCAAACGACAGTTTAAGCATTTAGGGTGTTAGATAAAGATATTGATGCATCACGACAGTGGGGCAATATTACATTTATGTTTGAGTTCTAGACCGCGCTTAATTTGAATCCTGAATAGATGCTCAATCCTTAATCCGAAGTCACCGGCGATTGATCCTGATCTAGTGCCTTTCTCTTATTGAATTTACATCGTTTTAATTGCTGTTTCATTCATTGTTTCATTGCAAACCAACCCCCATTTTGTCTTAGCTTTAAATATAAATCCATAGTTTCATAGAGTAACCTTGGTCTCTAAGGATTCGATACCTAAAATACTACTGCTTTTGTCTGTGCACTTGCAGATTTTATTTGGGTTAAAACTTTATTCACACCAGTCCATTAGATGTTCAGCTCGCGGCTGACTTAATTTGGCTTGGGAGCTGTGCTCGGGTTGGGAGCTGGACTCGGGCTGCGAGTCTTTAGCCATTTGTCTTGTTATGACAGCGTTTACTCCTGCCTTCGAGGCTAGGTGAATGCTTGGTTTCTCATTTCATTCTACTAGGCTTATCCTACTGACCAAAGGGTCCGAGGTTGACGCTAGGGCTGCTAAGGCATCTGCGGAGGTGTTTTCACCTCACGGTATGCGTGTTAGCTCAAATTTGTCAAACTGTTTTGTAAGCTCTTGAGTGATTTTCAAGTATGCGTCCATTCTGTCGTCTTTGGCCTCGTATTTACCTTGGAATTAGCTGGTTACTAGCTGGGAATCGCTGAAAGCACTCAATTCTCTAGCTCCGATCCCAAGAGCAAGTCTTCATCCGGCTAGGAGGGCTTTGTATTCTGCTTCGTTGTTTAAAGCTGGGAATCCCCAATCGGAAGGATTGTTCTAGTACTTCTCCGGTGGGGGAGGTGAGTTTTACTTCCACCCTGGATCCTTGTCTGGAAGAGGCACCGTCGACGTAGAGTGTCCACATCTTCCCGGGCTCGATTCCGTTGTTTGCTTGTGGTGCTAGCTCGATTACAAAATTGGCTAGGACCTGGGCTTTGGCACTAGTCTTGGTGCGATATTCGATGTCGTACTCGCTGAGCTCGATAACCCATTTTGCGAGTCTTCCCGATTAGCTGAGGTTGTGAAGGATGGTCCTTATGGGATGAGAGGTCATCACCACAATTGCGTGTGATTGGAAGTACGGTCCTAGATTTCTAGCCGAGACGACTACTGCTAATGCTAGCTTTTCCATTGCCGGGTACCTGGTTTCTGTGTCTACCAATGATTTATTTACGTAAAATATGGGTTTCTGCTTGTTTTGCTCTTCTCGAACTAGTACTCCGCTTACGGTAGCTGGTGAAACTACGATGTAAAGGTATAAGAGTTCTCAATCTACCAGTTTTGCCAATATCGGGGGTTGGCTGAGGTACGTTTTCAATTGTTTGAAGGCCTCCTCGCAGCTGGCGTCGCAATTGAATCTCTTGTTTCCTTTGAGCAACTGGTAAAATGGGAGGCACTTATCTGTGGATCTGGATATAAAGCGGTTTAGAGTAGCTATCTGTCCTTTGAGTCGATGTACCTCCCTGGTTGATTTGGGAGAAGCCATTTCTAAAAATGCAGTGATTTGTTTGGGATTAGCTTCTATCCCTCGCTCCGTGACGAGGTAGCCCAAGAATTCGCCTGATGGGACTCCAAAAGAACACTTAGCGGGGTTGAGCTTCATTCCGTACTGATTGAGGATTGCGAAGCAATCTTTTAAGTGGGCCACATAGTCGTTTTGATCTGCTAATTTTACAAGCATGTCATCGATGTAAACTTCCATGCTTTTACCGAGCTGCTGGGCAAATATTCTGTTGACCAGCCGTTGGTAGGTAGCTCCTACGTTTTTCAGTCCGAAGGGCATAACCTTATAACAATAGGTTCTTCGATCTGTTATGAACACCGTCTTCTCTTGGTCATCGGGGTTCATCAGAACCTGAAAGTAACCGAAAAAGGCATCCATGAATGATAGCAGCAGGTGTCCAGCTGTGGCTTTGACCAGACGGTCGATGTGCGGAAGTAGGAAGCTGTCTTTCGAGCATGATTTATATAAATCTGTGAAGTCGATACACACCCTCCACTTACCGTTTTTCTTCTTGACTACAACGGGATTGGCCAACCAGTCCGGGTACTTGACCTCTCTGATTGATCTAACCTTAAGTAAGCATTCTACCTCATCGTTGACGGCTTTAGCTCGCTCGGGACCTAACTTGCGTCTTTTCTGCTTGATTGGTTTGAAGGTGGGATCTACGTTCAACTCATGAGATGTGACGTTGATGCTGATTCCTTTCATGTCGGCGGTGCTCCAGGTGAAGGAGCTGATATTCTTTTTGAGGAACTCAATTAGCTCTTTTTTTATTGGTTCTGGGAGGTCAGCTACGATACCAACACATTTCTCGGGGTGGGCTTCGTCAAGGCGTGTTTGGATGACCAAATCTTGACGGGGTTTGGTCAATTGGGGGTTGTTGTGCTCAGCGAGCTGACGAAAGTTTTGCTCTTCCCGTTTTTGTAATTGCTATTTGGTGGATTTTTCCAGCTGCTTGTGCCCGTTGAGGTAGCAGATCCTTGCTATCTTCTGATTTCCTTTGATGGTTGCTATTCCGGTAGGAGTGGGGAATTTAACGCATTGGTGATATGTTGAAGGTACGACTTTCATGGCGTATATCTATGACTGCCCAAGTATTGCGTTAAATGGCGTTGGGCGGTCTACCATAACGAAGTCTACAAACTTGTGGATACCTTTCGCCACCATCGGGAGTCGAACCATTCTCATGGAATAAGTTGTTTCTCCTGCGAATCTGGTTAGCGGTGTGCCTTGACCTTGTAGGTCTGAGTCGTTTAGACCCATTTTCTTGTATGCGTCGTAGAATAGCAGATTGACTGAACTGCTAGTGTCTATCATTACTCTGGAGACTAGGCAGCCACATATTTCTAGTTGGATGACTAGCGCGTCGTCATGTGGCTTATCAAGGTGGGTTGTTTTGCTTTCTGCAAAGACGATCTGATGGTCTATTCCTCTAAATGCAGTTGGGGGCACATGAGATGAATTGGCCTTGCTGTGGTGTGCTTTGATTGAATTTATTGAATCTCTGCATAGTTTTGATCCTCCAAGGATGAAATCGACTCGTTTGGCAGGAGCTGGGTTGCTCAGGCTTTTAATGGCGCACGCTATCTTCATCCAAGGGCTGGTCAACTTCTTCGGAGCTGGTGGTGGGGTGATGACTGACTTCATTGATCCACCGTATATGTTGAGTTCTCCGAAGATCAGGTCTATACGTTTTCTAGATGAGGGTGGGGTCTGAACCAGGTTTGTCTCCTCGACGGATCTTTCCCGCTTCGTCGCTGACCTCTTCTTTTTTGGCTTTTTGGGAGGCGGATGTTTGACATCGGCCTCCTTTTCTTCCACCGTCGGGTTTTGCTGAGCTGCTTCAGGGTTTTTCTTTTCTTTTCCTTTGAGGCCGGCTAGGTACAAGCATTCTTCGATGGAATGGCCTCTTTTGCCATGATGAGTGCAATATTTTGTTCCATCGTACTCGGATTTCTTGCCTTGCTGCGCATAGTCGATGGCGTACGCCTGTTGTCCCTTCCCATAATTTTTGACGAATTTCTTAGGTTGTTGTTGCCCGGGGGCAGCTGCTAAGTTTGTGTACTTCTTCTCTAGGAGAGTTGTTTCTTCTTCGAGGATGGCGAAGAAGGTTGCTTTGTGCAGCGCATCGTTGAGCGGTATGAAGGGGTAGAAAGTGAGTTCCTCTTGGAATTTAGATTTGTGCCATAAGCCATTCTTCAGCGCTTCTAATGCTACTTCTTCGTTCAGGTTGGCGATTGGATTTAATCGTCTTGAACTTTGATATGTAGTCTCTGAGGGGCTCCTCAGGTCCCTGGGTCAGCTTCCATAGGTTGGCCTCTGAAGCTCTTACTTCGATGAATATAGAGTATTGTTTGAGAAACAGCGCCATTAGGGCGTCAAAGCTGTCAATTGAGCAGCTGTCCAGCCCCGCGAACCACTTCAGGGCGGGACCTACTAGGCTTTCAGCGAATAGCCTACAGTGCCCCGCCTTTTTATCGTAATCGGCCAGGTGAGCTCTTGCTACGGCAAGCCTGAATGCTCTTACGTGGGCCTTGGGATCGCTGTTCCTGGAAAATTTCGGGAGTCTAATTTTTCCAATATCTCTGATGGATGTGTTAGCTATTCTATTAGTAAATGGTGTCTGCCAAGTGTCTTCGATCGCCCGATCGATATCTGGAGCTAAACTGGTGTCTCTGTGGACACATGTCCGCATACGTTGCTGCTCTGCCTGGGTCTGCTCGGCGTACCTATAAAAGGTGTCTTTTTTTAAGGTGTTTTCAGTTGTCTCGACTTGGTCGGACGGGGTTCGAGCTGGGCTCCCCTGGGGGTCTCCCACTTGAGATGTCTGTCCCACCCACATTGTCGGACTTGGCCGCGTCCTGCTCAGTGGGGTAGGAGGTGGAAGGATTCCTTCATTCACCTGTGTGATAGTACTCCTTGGGTTCGGGACAGCCGGGTCTGCCGTCCACGAAGTTCAGCGCTGCAGAATGGCACGCTGGTCTTTTAATATTGTCAACGCAGCACTGAGTCTTAGGCCCAATTCTGGATTCCATCGAGTCTGGTTATATCCTGAGCTTAATGGACCGGATTTTAAGTGGTGAAATCCAGCTCCAACAGTATCTAATGAACAAAAACTTTGTTTGGTGGCATCATAGGGAATTTCTCATTATGGGATATCCCACATTAGGGTTTGGGGGATTGCAATTGGTTGTGGTTTTATTCTTGAAGCATGCTGTCAAATACTGCATCCTACTCCAGTTTTCTTCCCTTTGATCAATCTTTTATCCCAAACACATTCGCCTAACCAAAACTAATGAAGTAAACAAAATATTGAATACCGAAAGCAAAAGAGTATAACTCGTTTTTACTGGTAAAAAGTTCAAATTCATGTGTGTGTATATATAGTTTGTTTGAACTTAATTCGACGACATTTGATGTCCATCAAAAGATTGAAAGAGTAAATGATCATTTGAGTCAAAAAGGTAATTTTAATTAAGCAGTTAGCTAATGGGTTTACCCAAACAAAGATACTGATTGAACCGAGGAGAGATAATTACTTCGTACATCTCTCATTTCTCATAATTTCACATTTCACCCCATCTTTTCGTTTAAAGAGGCTCAGTGAAATTTACAAATCTTTTACTTTGGTCTAATACAGCTTTATTCTGTTCTAAACATAAACATTTCAATACAATTTCAGAATCAGTCACTCCTTTGCAACCCGAACGACCTGTTTACCAATATTTTTCCCGGAAAATAGCCCAACAAGTGCAGCAGGAGCGAGCTCGAGGCCTTCACACACATCTTCGATGTACACAATCTTCCCTTCCTTGTAATATCCTTTGACATGTTCAAGAAACTGTGGGAAAATATGGAGGTAATCACTCTGCAAGAACCCTTCTAATCTTATGCGTTTGGGGATCGCGTTGTACAAGTTGTTGATTCCTTGCGATGTGCTAGAGAGGCTTTGCAAAGACACCATTCCGCAGAGCGCGATTCTTCCCCGGACCTTCATGTTAAGAAGTGCCGCATCAAGCATGGATCCACCCACATTGTCAAAGTAGATATTGATCCCCTCGGGGAAATACCTGTTAGTAATAAATCAGCTTGGTATTGTTGTACCATTTATGTTATCTTATTCTTTACCTCTTCAAAGCAGCATCAAGATCAGCCTCTTCCTTGTAGTTAAAGGCTTCATCAAACCCAAGCTGGTTTTTAAGGAGATCAACCTGAAATATATCGAAAAAGGTTACTTGACAAGGACAAGTGACTAAGAAGTGTTTCCAAAGATGAATTACTAATAAGTAACCTTTTGGTTAGTACCGGCGCTACCAACAACATAGCAGCCGTGCAACTTAGCTAGCTGACCAACAAGTTGTCCAACTGCTCCCGAGGCTGCAGAGACGAAAATGGTCTCTCCTTTCTTTGGTGAGCATATCTCATAAAACCCTGCATACGCTGTAAATCCAGCCATCCCTGTAAATCAAATCAAAGAAAATCAGAAAACTATAGGATATAACAAAATGAATTATTCCTGTTAGTGTTATGAATGTACCAAGAAGTCCAAGATGATAAGAAAGTGGAATGTCATTGTCTAACTGAATCTTTCTCAACTGTAATTCACTTGAGCTACGAAGCAAACTGTACTCTTCCCAACCAGTAATCCCGCAGATTAAGTCGCCGGGACGATAATCATCGTCATCCGAATCTATCACCCTTGCTAAACCGAACCCTTCGATACGCTGCATCAAGATTAAAAAAAATATCAAATCCTGAACAAAAATTTGTCAAATTTTAGGACTTGACAGCAGATTTGTATACATTCACTAGCTCAGGCAATACGTCGAACACTTGGTGGGCAAAATCTATCCATTCACAAATTTATGCATCGAGAGAAGAAAACAATAAGCAATCACAGATTGAAACGAAATAATGGGTGTGTAATATACTTGACCAGGAAGAAAAGGCGGGAGATAGGAATTGTGAAAATCGCGCATACGACCTCTCATGTAAGGATCGCAGGACAAGTAGAGATTTTTGACGAGGAAAGAAGAAGATCCTTTTGGTGCCCTAAGCTCAATTGTCTTCCCGACCTTCAATTCCATGTCTGATTTTGTAGGAATGCCATCTACATACTTGCTCAGTATCACTTGCTTATTCTCCACTACTTCCATTTTCTTTTTCTCAATCAAATGAAGAAATGAGAAGAAGAAGAAGAAGATGAGCTGCAAATATGTTAGGTTTGGTTATTATTATTGGAGAAGAGTTTGGTAAGATGAGTGTTTCTCGTTTTTTTTTTTTTTTTCCATCTGGAGGGATTATATTGATACGAGCATACAATACACATAAAACCAAAGCCGGACCGTAGCAAAACCGACATGGTAAAACCGTCCAGAGCCAAGAGCCCAAAAATGGGAAACATAGCTCACACGAATACCGGAAGACGAAACATAAACAAAGAAACCAAAGACACAAACCGATTACATCACAAGAGAAAAGAATATGAACTCTTGATCGGCACGAGAGCACACGGTGAAGAGATTGAACCGAAGAAAAGCAGCCACCAAGACTGCAAATGAGCATGATCGGAAGAGAAGAAGTAAGCCTAGAAGAAGAACGACCACCAACAAGAAGAACACACAACCTAACAACCGAAGAGACTACAAATGATATTCAACCCAATACCATCCTAAGAGAGGAGCTGGCAAGCTGTCAATATACATCACCGGTCTCTTTTATTCAGAAACGAACGAGAAGGAATAGGATCCGTTGGGTGAGGGATGTGAGTCTCGAAAGCGTCTTCTTCGAAGAGAGTAGTAAACCTATCAAACACACCAGAACAATCAAGCAACACCAATTGACCCGTGAATAGAACACACAACCAAACCATTCTCCAAGAGGTAAAAGGAAGCATCACGGCCAGGTTCGGATAGCATCACTAGCAGGTACCAGATCAGCCAATCACCTCAATTCCGGCCAAACAAAGAGACCACCCATCATATGTGCAAAGCACATCTCACTCCAAACTTACCAACCAGATGTAAGACCGCATAATCCAGCCGAGAGTCGCCAAGGCAAAGATCTCTAGGATTAGCAATCAAACCACAAATTCTGCATCTAGACGAGGGAAGAGCCGACCTTGAGCAAACAAATCGAGACATACCATGCCTCTAACCCAAGCCAATCGAGACCACCCAAACAACAGAATTCACCACTAAACAACTACTACCGATCCTAAAGAGGAAAGACCGGAGAAAAACCTGAGATCGAGAAAATCACGGAAAGAAAATCATGGCCTAAAAGGATGCAGATCTGAAACGCAATAACACCTCTCGCGTGTAGAAGACCCGCGCACCAACGCTTTATAGGAACAACAAAGCCTTCACCACAAGCCACCATTACCCGCTCCGACCTCACCGGAACCACCACCTAGTCTCACCCGCCGATTTAACATCTCAAGCCACCGGATCTAAACCATCCTCAAGACAAAACCGAGAAAGAGAAACTAAAAGGGGATCGGCATCGGTGCTACCGGAGCCACCGACACCGATCGAGACAGAAATCAAAGAGAAAGCTTCAAGAGAAATCGTCGGCGGCTAGGTCGAGCGCAAGCTAGAGTCTTTTTGCCGTTTTTGTTTCTCGTTTATTATTCCTTTCATTTCATTTTCTTTTTGTTTTTTCAGATTTAAATTTTGTATATACCTTTATGGGAAATTGAAACAGTTCACATTTCGTTATCTTTTCATTTCAGAAATTGAAACAGTCTTTTCATTTCATTATCTTTTGTGTACAGTTCACATTTTATTATTCCTTTCATTTCATTTTCAGATTTCATTAATTAATTTCCCAAAACACCTGAATCCTGTATTATTAATACATATTTTATATTAATTTTTTTCTAACTAATTACTCATATCAAATAAAACAGTTTTCATTAGGAATAAATCATAAAATTTAATTAGCTTCAGATTTACGTGAAAAAACCTTAAACACCATAAATAATGCATAGAGTAAAACGAAGAGTGAATTTGGTAAATAGCAAGATTCAATAATATTATTAGGAAAACAACAAACACAAAAATGAGTGTGGAGAATTAACAAAAGAGTACCAGATAAAATCTTATTTTCATTTATGGTGAGATGCGTTTTCGCCGGATGCGCGTGGGCTTGATATGGTAATGAGAAAAAAAAAAATTAATGCAAATAAATTGCTTAAAATGCAATTTTAATGTTTTTTCTCTCATTTACTTTCTTTTTCACTCTTTCTCTCTTCTTTGTGCTTCTCTTTCTCACTGCATCTTCTTTTTTCTCTTTGCTTCTCTTTCTTCTTCATTCTTACCCCACGATAAAGATACAAACTCAATCCTAAACATCAACAAATTTTTGATCTGGCCAAAACTATCACAACTACGACTTGTGTTCAATAAGGCAAACCCACCATAATTCTGAGCCACCGCCAAAACTGAAACAACGCCGAACCTAATCGATTCAATTATTCACGCAATTTGCAAATAAAATCTAAATTATTTTTGGTACCGGTAAATCTAACACACTATAGTGAAATTTACTTAAAATATTGACATTTATATTTTAAGACTCAAAAATCGTCTTAACGAGTTATATTTATATGTAGTACACTAACTAATAGAATATTCACATTAAAATGTATGTTTAAAACTAAAAATACTTAGTTAAGTAAAAACGTAGAGGTATATTTTCATGTGTAGACACTACATAATATTGTAACATGTTATACAAACACATAATTTGTTATTTTAACTATATAAATATATTGTTTTTTTACAAAATTGCAAAGCAATAACACCAATTTTGCGGTACAAGAACAACAAAAGACATTTTCTTCCTTTTGGGCTATTTGCATGAGACCCACTTGACTTTTAACCATATTAGTTATAACAATGATTTTTCTCTTAACTTTGTTTTTTTTTCTTCTTCTTCTTCCGACTACCACAAACACAAAATCACTAAACAAGATTACCTTAAAATGGCATTATCACATTTTTGAACCTTCAATCATAGCAACCACCATAACCGGCACAACCTTTCAACCAAATATGATTTACTGATCCAAAAACAAGTTACTAGATCTCATTTGAAAGTTTGACATATATTTTTTTTCATTTGCAAGTAAACATATATTTACTTGTAGCACAATTTAAAAATATATAACGCCCAAATTATTAAACCAATTTGTTCACACAAATAAATACATTAATATATAAGTATTCACATCTAATAATATAGTTATCTCGTTATGTAGAAATTTATAGATATATTTTTCTATTTATGGACTACAATAAATATTATAACGTGTTATCAATACTTGTAGCGTGTGATTTAACTATATATATATACTAGAATTTGCTCGCGCTACGCGCGAGTGTCTCTTTTACAATTTTAATATATTCGAAGACAGATAGTTTGATTTATCTATACTGCATAAAATATTATATTTAAAAACAAATAATATGTGTTTCTTTGTCTCTTATTTTTTTTGGCTACTAGTTTCTAAATTTTAAGATGAGTTCTCCATTTTGAGATGTAGATCTAGTTCCTCAGAGGTGGCTTTTTCTGCCGTTTCTCTAGGTGTCTCCGGCCTCTCGTCTCTCCTGTCTTACACTTACAAACGGTGATAGATTAGTTTGAATAATCAATTTACTTAAAGCTCGGTGGTAGATTCATTTGTTCTGACTCTATTTTGATGCGACTTTGGTGTTTCACTACCTTGGTTGCTCTCAGATGTATTTGGCTATGTCAAGAGTTTTGCTCTTTACGGGTTATCTCCTCTCCGGTCTCTGGTTTTATGTACTGTATATTTTTAGTCTTTCAGGCCAATTTCCGGGTGTGCTATGGTCTTTGGTGCTTCGTCTTACCTTGCAGGTTTCTTCGCAATAGCTCATCACTTTGTCTCTCTCCGGAACCGAGTATGAAGCGGTTCCTGTTAAGGGTCTCCGTTAGTTGGTTTAGGGATCGTTTGGTCCATGATTAGGGGTGGGCAAAATATCCGAAACCGAAATACCAAACCCAAACCCGATCAAAATTATCCGAACCGAACCCGAAGCGGTCTTCTAAAATATCCGAACGGGTCTTCCATACTTAAAACCAAAAACCCAAAACCGAACCCAAACCCGAACCGATAACCGAACGGGTACCCGAAATATACTAAACATAAACAAACCAAAATGTAATTGTGTATATATTTCAATAAAAATAACCAATTTATGTTATTATTTGAGCTATTACAATAAAAAAAATGTTATTTTCTTTAGGGTATTTTTGGATAATTCGAATAACAAATAACTAAAATTGATCCAAATTAAAAATAAAATATGGTAATAATAAATTTATCGAGTAGTTTTTGAATATTTTCGACAATTTTTAGTATTACTGATAATCCAAGCCTGACCCGAACCGAATCGAACCCGGCCCAAAGTTTTCTAATACCTGAATGGGTATTATATTTCTAAATCCGAATATCCCAAAATCTGAAATACCTGATCCAAACCCGAACGGGTACCCGTTATTTTATTGTAAGATATTATTTTCTTATTGTAACGCCTCGAATGCCCTATCCATGGGCTCCACGTCCACTCTCGGCTCGTGGGCCCACACTCCCCAACGGTCAGTGCGTTAGCCCGGGGGCTCGGAAGTCATGTTTACTAACCCTGCAAATCACCACGCGATATTTTCCCGTGTCTTGACCTCACTCACACGGTACTGGAAATGACTTCTCAGTAGGTCACCCATCCTGAAACTACTCCAGCTCAAGCACGCTTAACTCTGGAGTTCTCTCAAGACCTGTGACCGAAAACATAAGTGCACTTTGGTGATATAGGTAGCCAGATCAATTCTTTTAAGTCTCTCCGCATATACTGCATATACCATATATGCTCTCAAACCGGGGTGTCACAATCACCCCCACTAAAAGATCGCAACGTCCTCGTTGCGCATACCAAGATCGTTACCTCGACAATCTGACTCTTCACAGATGTCAGGGTTCGCTCTGATACCACTTGTAACGCCTCGACCGCCCTATCCATGGGCTCCACGTTCACTCTCGGCCCGTGGGCCCACACTTCTCGACGGTCGATGCGTTAGTCCGGGAGGCTCGGAAGTCATGTTTACTAACCCTGCAAATCACCACGCGATCTTTTCCCGTGTCTTGACCTCACTCACACGGTACTGGAAATGACTTCCTAGTAGGTCACCCATCCTGAAACTACTCAAGCTCAAGCACGCTTAACTCTGGAATTCTCTCAAGTTCTGTGACCAAAAATATAAGTGCACTTTGGTGATATAGGTAGTCATATCAATTCTTTTAGGTCTCTCTGCATATACCGCATATACCATATATGCCCTCAAACCGGGGTGTCACACTTATGGCTTTTGCTCAGTAACGTTAATAAAATACAAGTATTAGTCTAATAAAAAAATTTAATTATTTAAAATTAAAAATACATATTACGTTTGTAAAGTTTTGAAATTTGTAATGACTTTAAAATATAATGTTGTATGATCTCAAGATATATTGCAGTATTGCACGTACATCACATGTTGTATGCTATATTTACTTGATAGTTTAGATTTTTTTCCCTCATCCTCCTAATCTCTTATAGTTACATTTAAATTTTCTTTTTAGGTTAAAAATAAAATCTTAAATCTGATTATCTTGTGTGTAAATTAGAAAAATTTCTTATTTTCTTATTTTCATTTTAGGTACGTATAACTGAAATAGTTATCTAAATAAATTTCATTTATTTTCTTTTTATTTGATGTAATTGCAATAATTTCTTATTCTCTGATTTTTACTTTATGTAATTATGAACTTATATTTGGTTTTATGAATTTAGTTATAGATCAATTTGTTTGTTTAATTTTAGGACTTATTTGATGATTTATAACATGTATTAAAAATTGTTATTAGTGAACTATATTTTTATAAGTTTTAAGGTTTAAAGTGTAATTTAAAATAATTGTGAATTGTATTAATTGTATTAATTGTGAAACTATACAAAAAAATAATTGAAAACATAATTAAATATATATGTGGATGATGAAGTGGATGCATGAGAAGAGAGAAAAGCTAACTTTATATATATAGATGAAATAGTTATCTTAAATATACCTAAATTTAATTTATTTTCTTTTTATTTAATGTAATTGCAATAATTTCTTATTCTCTGATTTTTACTTTATGTAATTATGAACTTATATTTGGTTTTATGAATTTAGTTATAGATCAATTTTTTTGTTTAATTTTAGGACTTATTTGATGATTTATAACATGTATTAAAAATTGTTATTATGTTAGTGAACTATATTTGTATAAGTTTTAAGGTTTAAAGTTTAATTTAAAATATTGAAAATGACTTTTGAAATTCTTTTCATAATGATATAACCAATTATACCTAAAGTTAATTTATTTTCTACTTTATTAGATGTAATGGTAATAATTTTTTATTCTCTTATTTTCACTTTATGTACGTATGAACTTATGTTTGTCTTCATGAATTTAGTTATGGATCAATTTGTTTGTTTAATTTTAGGACTTATTTGATAACTTATTATAACATGTATTAAACTTATTATTTTTGTGAACTATATTTGTATAAGTTTTGAGGTTTGAAGTTTAATTTAAAATATGAAAAATGACTTTTGAAATTCTTTTCATAATGATATAACCAAACGTATTAATTGTGAACTATACAAAAATTATTGAAAACATAATTAAATATACATGTGGATGATGAGGTGTATGCATGAGAAGAGAGAAAATCTAACTTTATATATATAGATGTGTATATTTAGGCATAACTTTTTATGATAATGTACATAGTTGTTAACCAATCACGAAAAAATATATTCATAATACATATATGAACATTATGCATGTCAATTAATTAGCATATTGTTCTCTTTTGATATATGTTTTTATGCAATCAACAAACCTTCTTATCGTTTATCTTTTAACGGTTCATGCATATCTTCAAATTGTTCAACACATCTCGATTCTCGATCAAACCTTCATCGATATTCAATATAAAATGTTTGCGGCAATATCTCGAAGAGATCGAGATGATAGAGAGAAGAAGAAGGGGACAGAAAGAAGAAGAGGAGAGAAAAAAAAATAAGAACAACAATAAAGTTAAGGCAATTTAATGTATTTAAGATGAAATAATGGGTGTTGTTAGAGGAGAGAAGGGAGAGAAAGAGTAGAAGCAAGTGAGGGTAAGAGAGGAAGAAACCATGGCAAAATAATATCTCCCTTATAGCAATAGAACTTAACTTGCCATTTACTTAATTACACTTATTTCCTTTGCTTACCGGTGCAAATACTCTAAAATGAAAGAGTACGAAACCAGAATTGCAAGGGTCGAGCCCCACAACACCCAAGTTGAACATGAAACAAAGCAAAATATCCTCACAAGCAAAACTACTTAGCAACCCAAGGCCCATGGTATGAAACCGATCGAAACCTCCTCGGCAAATCAATTATATTTCGCGCCTATCCTTCAGCTTAGGATCGCAAATTCTTTATTACTAACTTATAGTAATGCAGTCGAGAAATAGTTCTGATTTTATGTTTTTTTTTTGTCAACATTGGGTTACAGCTGACCGGCCCATTAGCCTAATCCCTATATTTGTAGGAAGAGAAACTCGATCCGAGGTGTGATGGTGCATGTACGCAGTGGATTTACCTCCAGCAACTAGACCGAAGTCACTTAACATTATGATTTTCATGTTTTTTACTCCTTTTTAGCATGTGACCAATTAGTTAGCTTAAACAATTTGTTAAATCAACTTGTAGCTAAAATATTCATCTTAAAATGATATCTCGTATTTATTAAAAATTAAAAAAATCATTTGTTTGTGACGCATTATTAATTAGGGATAACTCATATTCTCTCTCTTGTGGTCAGGCGAAAAAGAAGGAGAAACTTTCTGAGTCTGTTGCCCGGAGTCGGTTTAGTGCCGGCGTCGTGGCTTTATATATGTATAATTATTAGTTTTTGTTTAGTTCATCTTTTTATTTCTCCAGATCTAGGATCGGTCTAGGTTCCGTTTAGCGGATTTGTTTTTCCGGCGTGTTCGGATTTTGTTTTCCGATTGATTTCGGAATTGTTTTATAAGTTGTCCTTTCACATATTATTTTGATCCCATTCATGTTATAGATCGGTTTCTTTTTTCACCGGATTGCCCATATCTCTTTCTAAGAGAATCAATTTGTGCTCATCCTTTATGTGGAGCCGTGATCGGCATAGGAGTAAAGTATGTCTGATCGAAGGAAGGATGGTGTTGATGGATTTCTTCGGCTAATTTGGAATACATTCACTAGAGACGGTGAATCCTTACACTACAAGAAAATAGGGTTTTTACGACTGCAATATTAGTAGCAGTTTAGTCGCTAAATCAAGAATTACGACTATTTAGTGCAGTCGTAAATCCCTAGTCGCTAAATACATTAGTCGTAAATATAGTCGCTATTTGGCGACTAAGTTACGACTATTTCATGTAGTCGTAATTTAGTCGTAATGTAGAAGCTTAAATTTACGACTACCTTACGACTAGTTTACGATTAATCCGCATGAACACAAGTGTTCTTGTTGCAGTCGTAGTGTAGTCGCCAAATTTAGCGACTACTTTGCGACTATTTGATGACTGATTAATGACTATTTGGCGACTGCTGTTTTGGTAATTTTTATTTTCTATTTGTATTTAAAATGTAAAAATTGTTTCGGTTTTTTTATAGGGAAAATAATATTTGAAAGAAAAATTATTATATTTAATAGATGAATTACAAAATACACATATTATAGATAGAACATACACACATTTGTATCTAAACTTGTAAAAAATCATCTAGTATTACAAATGCTTGTTCGGATTTTGGACTGTAAATGAGTCATTCTCAAACATCTAGCACCTTGATTCATCAATTTCTTCCGCTTCTTTTTCCCCATTTTAGCAGCTTCAGTTTCTTCTCCTCCTCATCAAAATGTGCTTTACACATCATCTGTTTATAACAACAATGGTCACAGATCTGAAATCCAGAGATCTCCGAACCAACTAGAAAACAATCACAAATCGATTTGGTTGAAACTTACTTGGAACTCGTGGCTGGCTACATTCTTTGATATACCTCTTTTAATATTGTATTTTGTACCATAATATCAAATAAGAAATTAGACAAGTACAAAGCATTCGGTTCTATACACAAAAGCAAGAACAACAACTTAACACCTAAAGAGATCAATACACATAATCAAGAGGAATTCGAGATGCTACAAGTACAATCACAAACATACAAACAAAGACCTGGTCAGATAGACAACATAGTATTTGGAAACCAAGAAAGAGTATTTTCTAGTTCAAAGAGTAATGTTTTACAATCACACAATACGTTTAAGCTAAATTTAGAATTAGAAACATCCTCAATCAACTACACATATCACCAAAGTAAATTTTGTGCATGAATTTTCTAATCTAAATTCCAAAATTAAAGGAGGAAACATTAATAACCTGCAGGTGAACGATTAATCTGAACATCAAAGTAAATTTTGTGCGCGACTCCTTCTAAATCATCTCCTACCTTCTATACCAATTGCAATGATTCCTTAATCAAGTTGAAATGAAACTGAAAATTTAGAACTCAGAAATTAGGGTTTTAGAATTTAACAGAGAGAGAAGCCAAGCAAGTTATCGTGAGTGTCTCTGCTCACCTGGGTTTCGTTGTGAACTGAAGGATCCGCATGAGATGGCGGCGAATATGAATATCGCGAAATCGAGATCTATAGATGAAGTAAAATTTGGAAGCTTATGAGCTTAGTCTTTACCCGTGGTGACAGAGGTAGGTTGAGCTTTGGATTTGGGTCTGAAATGAAACAGTAAACAAGTTAGAACTTCTCTGATTTCACAACCACATAGAAATCGAACGGAAAGGGAGAAATGGCTTGCGATTGGGAGCTTAGTCTGAGCAAAAATTTAGAGATTTGAAGAAGATTGAAAGAGATAAACACGACAATCAAATCATACCCAAACATTTCTCAAAAACCCTAATAGCTTTTCGCAGAGAGAAGGTGAGAGATGATGTTTCTTTTTCGATTTTTTTTTCTTTGTCGGCAGAGCAAAAATATTAAGAGCGTGAGAGATTAAAATGGGTTAAACGGTCAAGATTAGCTCTCCAAGATTTTGAACGGACAAGAATAGATATCCAAAGTTGCCATGTCATCAATCCTAGTGATTTAACTAAAGTGTTTTAATTGGCTTTCATCTTCTCAAATGTATTTTTGATGTGTTTTTATTTCCTTTAAAACGTTTTATTTAATTTATAATAATATTTCAAATTTTTTTCTTGTTCTGAAGACAAATTATGTATCCATAAAATATTTACAAATGTTTGAAACTATATCTCACTTATAATCAAATTCATTTGCAAGATAGTTATATTTTGGTTAGTTTTGATAAGTTTTATGTGTAAGGGTTAGAGTTCATGTACGAGGGTTTGAGATTTGAGTTTCAATATTTTTGAGTTGGAGTTTTGAATTTAGAAATGAGTAAATTTATTTAGAATTTGTGTTTAGAAGTGTTAGATTTCGTGTTTGGTTTTATAATATATATTATGTTAAAAAGTTTAGGGTGTGTGTTTGGGGTATAGAGTTTAGGGTTTACAAAATGATAATACTCAAACCTTCTAAAAGTTTTTAGACCCTAAATAAATAAAAAACATAAAAGTCCATCAAATCTTCAAGTGACTCTCTCTTAAAAAAAAAAAAATATTCCCGCTAAACCATACGACCCTTTGCCTTAATCGTATTATAGTACCCTAAACCCTAAATCTCATTATACTTCAAACCCTATACTCTTATACCCTACACCCCAAATTTCAATATACTTCAAACCCTATACTCTTATACCCTAAAGCACAAATATATCATGTTTTTGACTTTTTATTTTGAAACTTTAAATTTTAACTATTGGTTGTGTAGTAATTGGTAATGTTCTTTTTATTAATTTTGAATAGCAAGACAAAAATAACCCGGTTTTGATTATTGAATTATCAGAATGATGACACTTGGTTGCAAACAAGTTTCACATAAGAAATTCCACTAAAGAACATCACATTAAATAACTCGATAAGGAATTAATAAGCTTGAGATTTGATTTTCTATGAGGCTAAAGCTCTGGTCTCTCTGAGATGTTTTCTTCAAAATCTTCTTCCACACCTTCATCGGTCGGACCAGTCCAGAACCACAATCTCGAGCTTTTGTCAGCACTTACGACTGTTTTACGACTCGCCGTTTCAGTCGCATATTAGTCGCCAAGTTAGCGACTATTTTACGACCTGCCACCAGAATCGCATTTTAGTCGCCTATTTGGCGACTAGTTGACGACTATTTTCCTCTTGTGACATTTAGTCATAAAGTGGTCGCTAATTTATGACCACTTTTACGACTAATTTATGTAGTCTCATTACACCGACTAATATACGACTAAATATGTGTAGACGTAACATAGTCGCTAAGCAGTTGCTAATTAGTCACCAAATTTACGACTACATATTTAGTCGCCGAATGTAGTCGTAAAAAGCCTGTTTTCTTGTAGTGTTAACGGTTCGGTGAAGGATCTTCCTCCGGTTGAGTCGAGTCTTCCCTGAAGTTATCTCCGGTTGACTATGGCTTCCCGATGTATTAACTACGGATGAAGGTGAAAGTGGATTCAATATTTCAGTATGTGCAGATCTATGCAGATTAAAGGGAGTTTCTAGATGGTGATGCAGGAGGAAACTTTGCCGGAGATGTTGCCGTAATTGGTCAAGGTGAAGACTATTTGTTTATTCTAGAAACATCTTCATTAAACTTACACGTGTTTATTGGGTTCCTTATCTCTCAAACTTACACGTGTTTATTGTGTTCATTATCTGTTTGATTAATAAGCTTGTGGGCCTCAATCTTGTACTTACTGATTTAGCATGTGAGCTTTATGAAATGAAATCATAGTTTGCCGGTAAAAAAAAAAAAGGTACAAAGAATCATTTAGAAAGGTTACAGTGTAATTAAATAAACCATAATTTATTTGAGATTTTGTGTACAGCCAATATATATCATGTTTTATCATACAAATCTTGGTCAGAACAAACGATTAGAGTTCAAAGACATCCATTGGGTAAAACCAAACCAAGTTGCTTTCCAGAAACATTGGTACAAGAACTCTTTGCTGCTTCGCCGTAATAAGTTAGATTAATTGCCTGCATTCGAATCCGAGTGCATGGGAATCGCGCACTACAATCCAGCTTTATAGCAACCTTTGTAGCCGATGTTCCCATGATTCCGCTGTATATTACATCGTTTATTTTGATTCCCGACTCCTGACAATTATATTTAGATCTAGAAGTTAAATGTTTTTGTTTTAAAAAAATCATACATGATTGAATCAACTATTTAGTTAGATTCTAAACTGATAGATATAAATAAAAATTTAAAAGGGTTAATGGAAAAAGAGTACTTGAGAAGGGCAAGAAGAATCGCCAGGGCAATAGTTTTGGTCAATGAGGATAGGATAGGAGACATTGACCATACGAGCCCCTAAGAACCGAACCCTCTCCACGAACCCATTGCTTTGACGTGGCCATGACTTTATCCGTAGCCCATTGTCTGTCCGTACAAACATTGCTTTCTTCACCGTCACATTTTCCACTCCTTGCTCCTCTACGTCCTTTGCTAAGCTCCCAATGCTAATTCCATGTCCAGGACCACATGTGATTCCATCTACCATCAAGTTCTTTGTACCCGGTCCCATCGAAATACAATCGTCTCCGGTTTTGATGGAAGCATTTCGGACCTCGATGTCGGTCGATAACTGAATGTGAATGCCATCCGTGTTGGGACTCTCCATTGGTGCTATGATTTGGATATCTTCAATCTTTATGTTTCTGCAACGGTTTATTGCTATGTGGAACATTTGGCTGTTCAATGACAATACTCCTTTGATCCTAACGTTGTATGAGTCCATGAATCTTAGTGTCTGCATGCATTTAATATAACAAACTTGTTTTTATGTTCGATCTTACTTATTTATTTGCCTTTACGTTTTACTATTTGTTTTTATTATAATAGAGTGTTCATTAATTTCCAAATGAAAGCATAATTTTGCATATAATTTATACAGAAAAAATGTAATTGTATATGTTGCGTATGTTTTCCGTTTACTTGCAAAAAATCTAATGAAATGATCTTATGATAAACTTATATATATCATGAAATTTTGAAAAATAAAACATTTCTTAGTAATAAAATGTGTAGTCCTTTTTAAAAAATTCATATCTAAATGCAAATGCATGAATTTGATTTTTTTTTAGAGAATGACAGCCCTAAAATACTTAACCCGAATGAGTGATTCTAACCTAATTAACATGCACATACCGTTGCACCTTCAGGGCAGTTGTTACCGTTGGCCTTGCAACTCCACAAGGTAGATCCCTTAGCATCAAAAGAGCCTCCAAGAACGGTAACATTGTGAACACCGATGAAACTGAACCAGTTTTCTTCTTTCCCAATCATCCTATAGTCTTGTGGGCCAATCAAAGTCCCATCGATCCTTATGGTTATCTCTCGGCTTCTGCAACTTTCTCCTTCCAACCGAAGCTCCCGACCAATCAAAAACTTTCCTTCTGGTACGTAAACCACGGCTGAGTCTGCCACTCCACACGCGGTGTCCCATGCGTCTGAAAATGCTTTTGTGGAGTCTACGACGCCATTTGGTTTTGCCCCAAAACTCAAAACGTTAAGACTTGTTCTTGCCTCCAACTGACCAAAGTGGAACAAAGTGATTGTTATTAAGATGTTGAAAACGTGAACGAAGCTTAGTGACACGGCCATTTGTGTTCCGAGTCCGACAAAAAGGAATTGTGTTTGTTTGCTTTGCTGGAATGGCTGAAGTTAAGATTGTATTTTGCGGTTAGAGATTTTGAACTATAAGTGTGCACGTGTGTCAGGTATGAAGTGATCCAGTATGTCACACGTAAATATATAAGAAGTTAGGGTCTTGGATAAAGAAAATATATTTTTAAGAATCAAAGTATATATGAAGCAAACGGCGCGCGTCGCCATGGATTTCTCTACGGTACATTTGAAAACGAGTTGTTTGGTTTTCAAGCAATTTAGGAGCCTCCGTACGTAACGTTGAGAAATCATTCTTTCTTTTATAACAAGTTGAGTAACTATGAAGTGATCCTTCAACTTTTATCGTTTTATACGAATTACTAGTACAATCAGGATAATTAACCTGATGGTTATAAGAATTCCCATACATTAAATAAAAGAAACATATTGTAGCCTTGATTCCAATTTACAATACAAAAATTGGTATTCGTCGAAATGTATATCCCGCTCCAACCCAATCCATAGGACAAATAGTTTTATATGTTCCAAGCTAAGTTTGGTAGGAGTAGGACCAAAATAATTCTTGTCTAGCATATTTAATTAATCTAAAGTGTTTCATATTTCATAATATGAGTTGTATGAAAATATTTTTAGTTTTTGACAAAAAAATTGGATTGCTACTAATTTAATACGAAGGTACTTTCAAGAACTTCTTGAGAAATTGAAAGATATATCTTGCTTCGACTTAAATAGGTCGAATATGATACTACAACTCCCTTGGTCTTGAGTGCCTCAAGATTATTAGAGCTTTGAAACAAAAGCATAACGATTCATGGAATAAATCTCCAATTCATCTCTCATGGATAGCAAATGTTAAGAAACTCAACGATCATTGTTCTAAACTTATCTTATGATACTGAACATTCCTTCATGTTTTTGTTTATTAGTATATTGAACGGTTCTTCTTCGTTTTATGTTCTTTATCTAAGCCTTAATTTAAGAGACTGATAATAGATGCTTAGTTGAAATTTAAGCATCGCATTGCTTGTAAAAAAAGTGTACAAAACTTATCAATTAATCCTACCGATCAAAGTCATCAACCCAAAAAGCCTCTCCTTATCTTTCCATCTCAACTATCGCTTAGATGACTTGATATTAACTAAAAATAAAAATACATTAAACATCATCCTGTTGTGTTCACATTAAGAACAAAAATATGGTTCATATATAAGTATATAACTGATAATTGGGTCATACTCCCTCCATTTCATAGAAGAAAATCGTTTTGACAAATTTCACTTTTTTAAAAAAGCTTACAAATATAGCACGAATTTAACATACCATCAGTTTAATGATAATGAGTCAAAATTCGTTTAACTTTGAATAAAAGCTAAATATAGGAACTGATTTTGAAAAGAAAAAAAAAACTTTTAAACAACATTTGTGTAAGAGTATATTTCACACGTAAAGTAAGAAACGGAAAGTTAGTAAACGAGGATAAGTTACATACAAATTCATCAAAAGAGTTTCTTTTACACATCCGTACTGCAGGAAACTCCAAGTTTCAGAATTATTACAGTGAGAGCGAATTACACAAACAATAATGTTACATTACAAACCCCATCTACTCATACGGGGAAATTAAAATAACACTTGGTAGAAGATATCCCCTGCATAAGCAACGTAATTAGCCTCTTAATAAAAAACGCTAAGGAGCTAATCTTCTTTTTTCTTTGTTCACACAAAAACGGCTTACGAATTACATGATGACACGTGGAGGACCTTGTATTCTCATTCTTCTGACTGTACAACTTCAAAATCCATTCCGAGAGAGAAAATTGGCTCTATGGACTGTGCAAGTTCTTTAGCTGCTCAACGACTTCAAGAGAATTACTGCTTAGCTGATGAAAATCCGAGCGATGAAGAGCGTTTAATTGTCCCGAGGTTCTGGGTCTATCATCGTAATATTTCTTCGCGGATCCACCACGAGGGCAGTGACACACACGGATTCTATGGTTTCTTGACTCAGTAGAGAACCTTCCGTGCACCACGACAACCAATATGACTTCCTCGTCTCTTGTGTCTTCACACCACGAGTTCTGAGCAACACCGTCCACAAACTCTTCTACTGTTGGGAAGTCTTCGAGATGGACTGAAACCTCGGCTATTTGGTTTGGCTTGATTATACCCGTTCCTGGAGACACCTATTTTAAGAAAAAACAAGCATTTAGTTCTGTATCAAAACCAAACAGAGTATAATTGAGCTAGAAATGCTTTTACTTTTTCTATATCCGAAAAATCGAAACCGAATCCGAACTGTAAAGGCAAAAATATCGGACTCTAAACTTAAATTTCGTTTTTAAATAAGAATATAGCTGATCGAAAACCAGATCCGAGCCCGCGCAAAAATTACCCGTACTACGATTTCTAAAACCGAACCATTATTCTGCTTAGACACCTTCAGGGGATTTAGGATAAGTGTGCCATTGCTATAGGAACTGAACAGTTAGATAGCAATCACGAAAAGCAAAACAACAAGAGATGAAAAAACTAACCTCCAACCAAGAGGGAAACCCGAAAGAGCCCCTTGCTCGGTGATCGTGTGCCTGACCATCCTCCTCAATGTGAGATTGGCCTTCACAAATTATTTTGAAGAAAGCGATGTTCTTCTCGCTCTTATTTGTGATACGCAGAATAGTTGAATCCTCATTTTGGAGAATTATATTATTGGTGCTGACAATTGTTTCTGGAACCTTGCTTAACTCACCAAGCATGACCTTGATTTTCTTATTCGAGTTTATAATGTTCCCAAATTCTTGTCTCCTGACTGATTCATCGACCCGGGCAATCTTGACACTAAATACACAGCGGACGGGCTTGTGGTCACTGTCAGTTACTTCCATGCAGGCATCATACCTTCAAAAAAAAAAAAAAAAAAAATTCAAACTATTAGCCTTAACCCTTGCTAAATTCAAAGTTTATAATCATACATAAAGGGTCACAGAAAAGCATCATTTAATTGAATCTGTATCTCATGGACTCTATACACAACTCTCTGAAATTATGAAAAATCTTTAATGTCTGCACAAAGAAACATTGAAACTGATAAGAACGAACGACTGAGAAATACCACATTTTGTTGGCCCTAGTGGCTCATGTAGGATAAAGTCATCTAATGCCTGTGCAAAACTTTCGCAAACTAGACATGTAGATACAGTATCCTTTTTTCTAAAACAAATGCAATCTACTTTACTGAGTCATCATAGGCAGAGTAGGCTTCAGAAAACACGTGAATGGTTGATGAATATTACAATCGAAGTAACAGAACTGAAGGAGCTGAGAAGAAAATAGGAAGCTAATAATATATATAGCTACCAAGCCTAAGAGTTTACAATTGAGAACTGCCATACTATTCGTCATCTGTTACTGATCTAATGTAACATATGGAAAATTAAGGTGCACTTCTCCCTAGTATACTTTTTAGTTTCTAGTGTTAACTGACAGAGAACATACTGAACGTTTCCAAGGAAAATCAGGAAGCTTACTGTGATACAGATGACACCACTGGACAGTCCAAACTGCAGTCATCTCCCAACTGATTCTTGCTATCACGATACAGAATCCTATCACACCAGGCAGGAATACGCTTCTTTTCCCCAGAATCATATCCTGCAGAAATACAGCTTCGATTGTCAAAATACCGTTTCAGCAACCCATTGCCCTTAGAATCCCAATAACCCCTAGATATAGTAATCTTATCAGAGATCTAGCCTCTTCCCATTGCCAAGAAACTCATGACCATATCACAAAAGCCTGTAGATAATTTGCTCCCACCAGATGAGAGAAATAGTGTGAGCATAATTTTCAAATGCTCTTAGATTGGTGCAAGGCTAATTTCATATTATTTATAGTAAATCACTATAAGTACATGATTAATTCATATCACCTTTGGGTTTTGGGCTACCATATCAGAGAAACACTTAGACGTTCACAATTCACAATGCTGTCACATTTTACTCTTTATTCTACATAAAGATTTGGAACAGTAGCTTAACTATGATTCCCCAGGGAGATAGTATACCGGAAGCGAAAAAAAAGAAGCAAGTCACTGACCTGCTAGACCAGCTTGGTGCCTTTCAAACTTGTATGTTGGAGGGAACCTGATAATTGCTTCACGCATCCCTTGAAAAACATTCCCCGCTTCCATTTCAGCATGTAGCTGATCTTTTTCTCTTAGCCAATCAAAGCATCTTTGAGAAATGAAATCCCTTGTTTCATCATAAGTTATATCATCCAAACGGTAATTAAAATCTCCAAGAAATATGATCATGTCAGCCTCTGATAATTCAGGCCTTGCTTCAACTGTGTTGACACCCACAGCCTGTGAGGATTCAGCTCTTAGATACACATTACAGTATCTGAAAGAAAATGATAGCAACTATACCAATCAATTGAAATACATACATTGCCACCACGAGGCACTGAAACACCAAATGAAGCACCAGCTGCAATGGAGGAGACCAATAACAAGAGTGACCAATGAATAGGCATAAAAAAAGCTGAGCAGGTAACACAGCATGACAGAAATAAATTTCGCAGCATACCAACTCCCGGATTGACTGAACTAGACTGCCGTGAGAAGTTCATTGTTCGGTAAATATGGTCGAAGTCAGCATTTCGTCGATTAACAGCTTCTAGATGCGCAGCAAAATGACAGTTTACAAAGCACAGTACTCGATCATAGATTCTGAGTCGCACACCTACAGCTCCCTAATGAGTAAAAAAAATTCTATCATAATCTAGACAAGACCTTAACGAAATGGAAAAGCGACAATAACCATTTGAGTTAGCATCAAATCATGGTTGAGATAACCTTCAGCTTCACTATTATGACATCATTTTTACTGTTGATGACATTTGTGAGCAAATTTTGCCAATACAATGCCATACCTTATTACCAATTGCACGCCCAAAACCACAAGGAACCGCAGCAGCGTCAACATCTCCCACATGAGGTTTAAGGTCATTTCTAACCCTGAAAAATATATTTCCCATATAAGGCTATAACTTATCAAGTTCATCCAATACTAGCAAGTGAATTTGTAAGAACACGCAGGATGTAACACCAGAATTTTTACTGTCTTTCATAAACTTTCAGACCAACTATTATAAGAAATTAGATAATAATCAAAGAAATTTGAAATAAAATAATATGACTAATAAGTAGTTCCTATACTTTTATGTGAGAATTGCTCTGTTGAGATTAGTCAAAGCACGATTGAAAGAGAACATTTGGCATCTGAGAACTAAACGATCCAAATGAGCACAAACAAATGGGTTATGCTTTAACAAGAAAAATAAATTGTCACAACATGAATAGTAACTGAATGAACAGAAAGAAAAGTAATATCAACACAAAATACTAACCATACACAAATGAGCAACCCTGCCAGCTGCCTAGAGCCAACACGAACAAACGATGAACCCTCATCCAAAGTTTTTCCGATCATATCCAGCCACCACTGACCAAGTGGACTACCCTCAAGTCCCACCTGCATTTGGGGAAACAGAGTAAACCAGAACCGCAATTTAAAAATATCTCATAGGTTTTGAAATTATAAAACGTCCCTACAAAAATTTGTAACGTGCACAAGCGCCTGCATGTTTAATAGAGTGGAGGGGCAGAAATTTTTTTTGGTCGAAATAGCACAATAGCAGGCCTTGAGGATTACAAAAAGCAAAGAAAAATCATTTAAGGGAGTTAACCTAATTATGTCTATGATGTAGACTCTTTTCTGAAAGAAAGTCTTTGTCGAACATAAATAGCATGGCTGGTGGCCAGGAGAGTGGCACATGCCTTAACAAATACATGTTTCCAGCATAATCATAAGCAAAAGAAAACATACTGTTTCTTTTGCTGCAGACATTGCAAGAACTCCTGCTCCCATTTCAACTTCTTGTAGTCCAACAACTACGATCTCAACTCCGGCTGCAGCACAGCCTAGCCAAGATACGAGTGAGTCAGTTGATGCTCTCCCCTCTCCAACATTCCATGTACTGGCTAATATTTTCAGATTCTCTATCCTTGAATATAAAAATTCTTTCCCAGCTAGCTCGGCCCGTAGTACATTGTCCAGGGGGCCTGGAGAAGTAACATTCCATCCTCGAATACCTCCATGATTTGCAAGGGTAAATAAATAACCACCCCCAACAGCCATTTTTATTACAGGACCACTATGAGCCACCCATCCTCCAAGCAACTTTCCCTCAAGGTCCAATACCTGAACAATGCCACTGGAATAGCCAACCCACAGCCGAGAACAAAATGTGTACATGCAGAGAACACCAGAGGAATGGTATGTGAACTCTCGCAAGCTATTACCATTTCCGTCCCATTGCAAAAGTGTACCGTTAGTAGTTCCAGTCCAAACAACTCCATCAGCTGATATGACAACACTCTCAGTTCCCTTACTATCATCGCAAAATCCTCCTTTCGCTGCAGCACGGCGAACAGCATCAGCTGCTCCCATAAGGGCATTACGAGACCGCTGAAAGAAACCAAGAGAAGATTGAGCTCTCTCTTTCTTTGAGGCCTCAAAATCAGGATATCCAGACATTTCAGTTCGATTCTCGAGCTGCCCGTCAATATTGAATACTTTGATCAACTCCCTCGTGCGAGCATCCCTGCCATGCAATAAACAAACAGAAAATAAGAAAACACTGTAATACAGGACAACTTAATGGTTGTGCCTGCTAGAAATAGAAAAACAACAGCCAGTTGAAAAAAGATATTGTAGAAAAAAGTATATAATTCCAAATTATTATGGTAATGCTGCTATATTCTTGATGATCAGGCTGAATCAGAAAGCCTGATGAATAGAAAAAAAAAGCAGAGAAAAACGAGTTTCCAAAGTACCACAAAGTAAACGTCAGAGGACTAACACTCCATACTCTTGCCCTTGTATGATCAGATACGAGGAATGTAACATCTGATATTAATGTATTAGCAAACCCATTGACCGAAGCCTGGTTCCTAGGGTCAATATACGATCTCTCTACCGATAACGCAGCAATGTGCCGTTGTTCAATCATCAAAGAAAGAGATTTCCCAAGAGCTTCCCAGGGCCAAACTTTAAGAGCTCCTCCCTCAGACCCTGACCATATATCCCCTAGACAATTGATAACAAAAGTTATGCCACACGAGAAGGTTAAACTCAATAAAATCATCCGCAAGGGTACAAAGAAGTGAACTGCTTTATTTATACTTTAAAATTTCACCAACTTTGACCAAAGCCAATAGCCACTGAAATGCTAACCTAACTAGATCTTTCTTCTTTCATCTTAAAAGGCTATGCTACTACTTCCCTTCTACCTAAAGATTCATTCGCCTTAATAACAAAAATCTATTGCTAAAATGTCTAGGCTAGTAAAATGGTAGTACTCACCGTAAGCCGAGATGGCAATGGAGAGCACTGGGGCTCGATGAGCTTGCCAAGACAAGGCTTCTTCAATGCCATGGTCATCTCTCAGTTTCCAACATCTAATCTTCCCATCTCTATGACCACTCCAAACCACTCTACTACCTTCATCTCCAATCATACAAACAACCGCAGACCCAATATCCATCCCTATAGTCTCCTTATACGGCGCCGTATCCTCTACCTCTAATCCCCTCCCGCTTCCG
The DNA here is from genome assembly GCA_963576765.1 of Draba incana. Taxonomy (NCBI): domain Eukaryota; kingdom Viridiplantae; phylum Streptophyta; class Magnoliopsida; order Brassicales; family Brassicaceae; genus Draba; species Draba incana. Next base: position 11,647,117 of record OY755215.1, on the reverse strand, counting down.
TACAATTTCGCCAAATCCCATACTCTCAACCCACCGTCTTCACCTCCAGCCCACAATTGCGTCTCGGTGCTTGTCATCGTCCTCAAAAACCTCCCAATTTGACTTTCCCTCAACGGATGAGGTCTAACCTCAAGGCTCGGTGGTCGATTCGGATGCACGGCTGACCTAATCGGAACCTTGAAGATCCCGCTTCCTCCACACTTCCCAATGAATTCCGGTAGAGAATTAGCGCCGTCGCCGTTCTCCGTTCCGATCCCGTCGAAATTGCCGTCTTCGCTGAGTCTCCGGTCGAGAAATTGGATCATGTAGTCGATGCGTCTGTTGCTATCGTCGACGGAAGGAGCGAAAGGGTGAGATTCGTCTTCGGCGGAGGAAGAGGAGGAGGAGGAGTAGGAACAACGGTTGAAAAGCGTGGACGGAGTTGCGGCGGAGAAGGATGAATCGTGTGGAGCGGTGAAGAAGGAGAAAACGTCATCGTCTTGATCGTTCTGATGATCTCCCATGCGTTCTGGACTTGAGTTTTACTTGGAGCAGCCTCGAGAGAGAGACGAGTTTTTTTTTGGGAAAGCCTCGAAGATATTTCTCAAGCCAAAATTTGAAGAAATGCTTGAAACGTGTTGTTGTGGAGCTCTAGTTTGTTTTTTTTTTTTTTTTTTTTTTTGTCATTCAAGTTTTATTAGTATTTGTTTAGGGTCTTAGGGATAATAGCAAATCAATTTTGGGAATTTGCTTGGCCATTCGGGTAATTGATTTGGGGGTGGGCAAAATAACCGAACTTGATTAAAATTATCCGAACCGAACCCGAACCGATTCTCTAAAATATCTGAACGGGTCTTCTACATTTAAAACCGAAAATCCGAAGCCGAACTCATAACCGAACGGGTATCCGAAATATACGAAATATAAACAAACCAAAATATATTTAGAGTTAAAGGTGGGGTATGTTCATTTAGTTTATGTAACTTTTTACAATTTTTTCATTGTTTTTCTATCAATTCGGATATTATGTATACATTTCGATAAAAATAACCAATTTATGTTATTATTTGAACTATTACAACAAAAAATTGTTATTTTGTTTGGGATATTTTTGGATAATTCGAATAACAAGTAATTAAATTGAACCAAATAAAAAAAGAAAGTGATGTAATTATAAATTTGTCGGATAGTTTTTGAATATTTTCAACAATTTTTTAGTATTACGGATATTTCGAACCCGATCCGAACCGAACCAAACCCGACCCGGAATTTTCAAATACCCGAATGGGTATTATATCTCTAAACCCGAACACCCGAAATCCGAAATATCCGATCCGAACCCGAACGAGTACCAGAATGCCCACCCCTAATTGATTACGTTCTGAGTAGGAACGGATCAATTACGGATTTTTAGGTATGTTTTGAGTAGGAATGAATGCTGAAACAATTTGAGAAATTTCAAGAAATGCCACTTTTCAAAAATGACACTAATACTTTATCCAATTTTTTAATCATTTATGTTTGGGTTAACTATCTTATATTAGGATTTAGTTTATTGGGTTTAAGGTTTGTTAGAAATCAAAACATTTTTTAAAATTGAGAATTGTGAGATATAAGGTTTTTAAACGGATTTATTAGTGGCATGATGGTAAGAAAATAATCAAACAGTGGCATATTTGTAAAGTGGCATGTCAAAAGTGGTATTTTTGTATTTGTCCCCAAACAATTTTGGGAATATGCTTATATCCCTGCGTATGCGCGGGTCTTTAATCTAAAAATTATAGCAAAAAAATGAAAAATTCAAGGATTTACAGAAAAGATAGAAATTCAATGTAAATAGCACTTTTAATACATAGTTACATAAAGATATATTTAAATCTCACATAAAGAAACAATACAAGAACAAATATCATATTTGTGAAGGGTTGGAACTTCTGGAACTTACATGATCTTGCTTAAAATTATTTTTTGTGTTTCCAAAACAACTTTTGTTAATTATTAAGATGATATGTATGTGTATGTGTGTGCCATAATTTTAATCATATCAATAATTACCTATCCATTGAGCTTCTCAAATCCTAAGAATTTACATAGCCACAACGGAAATATGCGAAAACTCAAATTTATTGGATCACACATTTCCTCCTCAACTAAAATCGACAACGGTAGGTAATCCCTAGAAATTGAATATGGGATGATATTTGTTTACATGAGATTGTGAATACATGTTTAAAATAGTACGCTAGCAAGTCGAAAGATATACACCATGAACATTTGTGTTTCTTCATGTAAAAATTCCCAATAGACTAGATTCGATAATTTGATTTTACGGAAGCGATTAAAAACTTAAAGAGAAATAAAAAAGACACAAGATTTTAACGAGGTATCGATTGGTTTGAAACTCAAACCAACCCCTAATCCTCAATAGGCATGGGCGTTCGGGTAACCATTCGGGTTTCGGTTCGGTTAATTCGGTTATCGGATTTTCGGTTTTAGGAATATAATACCCATTCGGGTATTTTAAAATTTCGGTTCGGTTTCGGTTCGGTTAGTGCCGGTTTCGGATTCGGTTTCGGTTATCCAAGATACTCATAATTACGTAAAATTTTCCGATTTTGGTTCGATTTAATTATTTTTAACTCGAGTTATCCGAAAATGATAAAAAAAAAATTGAAAATTTCAAATAATATACCTAACTAAATTGATTATTTTAAGCCAAATATACCTATAATTTTCGAGTTGACCAAAAATAACTAAAAAACTATAAAATTTGCCTAAAGTATATGAACATGTCCTATCTTATATCTAAATATATGTAGGTTAATTTTATGTTTCGGGTATTTCGGTTACCCATTTAGTTTTCGGTTTGATTCGGGTTCGGGTTCGGTTTTTCGGTTTTAGATATTTAGAACCAATTCGGTTATTTTTAAAAATTGGGTTTGGTTTGGTTCGGGTAATTTCGGGTCGGGTTCGGTTTGGTTTTTCGGTTTCGGATTTTTTGCCTACCCCTATCCTCAACTGCAAAAGAGTTTATTAGATATCTTTAAGAAGACAAATCACAAGATATAAATCACATATATCTAAGAACATGAACTAATGTTTAACAAGTAAAAAACTAATACTCCCCCTTAATTATGGATGTCTTCGTCTTGCAGAAGTCCTTGCTCCGTGCACCTCACAGCGGCAGCAACCTCTTCCCAAGGTTATCTCTCTCCAAACTCAGCAGCAACACAAACTTAACACAACTTATATGAAACTTTGTTTTCTGGTTTTCTGTTTAAACAGGAGACTTGTGTGTATCATAACAAAACTTGTCCATCTCTTTATATAGAGTTACCACCAACGTCTCTTTGTATTAACACTGCAACATCTCTTTCCCTTTCTCACACAAGGAAACAAATCAACTCAATTTGTTTGAGACGTTAGAGAATAAAACACTCATGTGAAAAGGAAAGTAAAATACCCACAATATCAAGACTTTCCAAATTAAAACAATGAGAATTTTCCAATTAATAAAATACATAATAAAATCATAAATGAAAATATCAATTAGGAAATCTAATTAAATAAAATAGAATTTCCAAAAATAATAAACTTAACATTCTCCCCCCTTTTTGACAATCTTAAGAGCAAACCCTTTGAAAACCTTAATGACTTCAAAAAACCATAGTAAATCAGTTTAACGACCACTACTCGCCTGTTTGAGCTTAAGATTTGTCAAAACAAAATATAGAAAAAGGATAGAAAGTACTCCCTTGAATGCTAATGTCTCCTTCTTAAATTTGTTTCTCCATGTTTTCTTGGCTCTGTTTTAAGAGACTATTTCCCGTCTTTTGCTTAAAGATATACTATCCTGCAAAATAAATCATTCTTTCTCAGCGGTGAAATCAACGAAGATAAGCATAATATCATAAGAAAGAAAAATAAGATAACTAAACAAGCCAAACGAAATTACCATTTAAAAGGAATATAATCGGTATATAAATTACACTTCCTTACCCATACTTGTTTGTATTTTCTCGGCATGTAAGAACGAATATACTCAAAACAACGAGGTTTTATGTGACCTACCTTACCACAATCATGACATATGGGACGTAAATCTGTCCAAAAACTTTGTTGATTTTGACTTGTTTTTCCATTGTCTTCCAATCTTCCACCTGAAACAAATATAGTTTTAGAACTAGATTCATTACCTTTATAACCAAGACCTTGGGGTTGCTTTCCCACTCTTCCAACAGTAAGGATGTGATCAATCTTCGTTGTTCCGGTGTTCATCTTTTTTACTCCCTTTTTGGTTTCTTCAAGATCACGACAAACACAAATGAACTCTTCTTCTTTATGTTGAAGCTTCTTTTTCAAGTCTTCAATTTGAGCGTTAAGCTCCTTCTTCTCCTATATTAACTTCACATTTTGACTTCATGTGTTGATAAAGTTTTGTAGCAGCTCCTCATAAGTAGGCATCTCCTCATCATCCGAGTAATCATCCTCTGTTTCAACAGTTTCTGTTTTAACAGACACTGTTTTGACAGAGTCTTCTATTTCTGCAACATAAGCAATCACGTTGTTGTACGAGAGAGGTTATTCTTCATATCACTTTCTGTTTCCGATTCACTTAAAGTTGTTTTAAGTGACTTTTCCTTTCGTTTCTGCAGATTTGCACACTCCGCTTTGATATGCCCAAACCCTTGACACTCATAACATTGAACCAATCTTTTATCTCCACTTCGCTCATCTCTTTTACCATAGTTGTCACTGAATTTTGGAATTCTCTTGTCCTTCAATAACTCCAGCTTCTTCATGTATTTTCTTATCTTCTTAGTGAGCTTCTCGTAACTTTCATCTTCTTCTTGATTTTTGTGTTTGTTTTAAGTCGAGACAAACGCGATGCTTTTTGTTCTTGCGGCGAGATCTCTGTTGTGATCTTGAATCTTCATCTCCATCTCATAAGTTTGGAGAGATCCAATGGGCTCTTCGAGCTTCATCTTCATGACATCATTGGATTCCATCATTGCGGTTTTCTTAGGAGCAAACTTGTCTGGGAGAGATGTCAAAACCTTCATAACCATGTCGAACTCCGAATAAGTCTTTCCAAGAGCGTATGATTCATTCGAAATATCTCTTTATTCTTTGTAGAATTTGGCAATTGAGCTGTTAGGCTACATTAACAAACTATCAAATCTAGATTTGAGCATAATAAGCTTAGTTTGTTTAACCTTAGAAGTTCCTTCATAGGTAGTTTCCAACGCATCCCATACTTCCTTTGCAGTTTGGTAAGAAGAGATTGTCCAGAATTGACTGACATCGATAGCGTTGTAGATTGCATTAAGAGCCTTTGCGTTGCTCATGGATTTTTTGACTTCTTCCGTATTCTAGAGGGATCTCGCATTTGGTGCACTATTTCCTTGATCATCGCTAACAAGCGGCTCTTTGTAGCCCGTTAACACCGAGTTCTAAGTATCTCCATCGATGGAACTTATGAAGGATTGCATTTTGATTTTCTAATACCCGTAGTTTTGGTCGTCTAAGAACGGTGGATGCGTAACCGAGCAGCCTTCTCGCGGAGGCTCCATCTAGTCTCAAATTTGGATCTCACTGTAAAAATTTAACAACTTAATCAATGACTTGCTCTGATACCATGTAAAAATTCCCAATAGAGTAGATTTGATAATTTGATTTTACGAAAGCGATTAAATACTTAAAGAGAAATAAAAAAGACACAAGATTTTAACGAGGTATCGATTGGTTTGAAACTCAAACCAACCCCTAATCCTCAACTGCAAAAGATTTTATTAGATAACTTTAAGATGACAAATCACAAGATATAAATCACATATATCTAAGAACATGAACTAAGGTTTAACAAGTAAAAAACTAATACTCCCCCTTAATCATGGATGTCTTCTTCTTGCAGAAGTCCTTGCTCCGTGCTCCTCACAGCGGCAGCAACCTCTTCCCAAGGTTATCTCTCTCCAAACTCAGCAGCAACACAAACTTGACACAACTTATATGAAACTTTGTTTTCTCTGTTTTCTGGTTTTCTGTTTAAACAGGAGACTTGTGTGTATCATAACAAAACTTGTCCATCTCTTTATATAGAGTTACCACCAACGTCTCTTTGTATTAACACTGCAACGTCTCTTTCCCTTTCTCACAGAAGGAAACAAATCAGCTCAATTTGATTGAGACGTTAGAGAATAAAACACTCATGTGAAAAAGAAAGTAAAATACCCACAATATCAAGACTTTCCAAATTAAAACAATGAGAATTTTCCAATTAATAAAATACATAATAAAATCATAAATGAAAATATCAATTAGGAAATCTAATTAAATAAAATAAAATTTCCAAAAATAATAAACTTAACACTTCCTCGTCACATAAAGTCGATTTCTTTAGTAAAAATACCAAAATATGAACTTACTCAAATCACGAAGAAAGGAAAGATGAAGAAATGAAGATTGAATTTAATGCATTAATTGTTAATATTTTACATTAAACTTATGAATAACTAAAATTATTAGAGAAGTTAAAAAGAAAAAAGCTCTAGTCCTAACGTTTGAGGATGAGGTAACTCTTGGGTTTCTTTCCGACACTATCATCTTATGGTGTGATGATGTGTCAGTCATATAGAGAGGGTTACCTTTCCTTTCATATATATGATTTTGTATTTTCATGTGTGATGTCAGAGGTTTTAATCCCTAAATAATTATGCAAATGCATAGACTATCGCAGTAGTATAATGGGTATCGAATCCACAGAGACCAAGGTTACACTATGAAATTATGGATTTTAAATTAAAGCTAAGATAAAATATGGGTTTTGGTTGTAACGAAGCAATGAAAACAGCAATTAAACGATGTGAAATTCAATAAGGAAAGGCACTAGATCAAGGTTATTCTCTGGTGATCTCGGATTAAGGACTGAGCTACTATTCAGGAACTATTGCAATTCGGTCTAGAACTCAAACATTAAGATAATATTGCCCCACTGTCATGATGTATCAATATCTTTATCCAGCAACCTAAATGCCTAAACTGTCGTTTGGATTTAGTAATGATGCAGACAAGCATTAAGAGTTGGTTCAATTTGTTCACAATTGATGGTAACAATCAACTTTCGTTGGTCACACACCAATTGCTCACCAAAGGGTTATCTAGCAACCTAGAGCACTATCGTGAATAAGTTAGACTTGAAATCATAGATTAAGTGATCAATATCAATCTAAGCATGAAGAACCCCTATTGATGAAGACGTATGATTATGCAATCCTATTTGGCTCAGTCACTAACAGTCCTAAATCACCATTGAAAACCTCAATCTAGCCAAGGGACTACTCAATCATGGAGGAAGCAAACACAACAAAACAATAGAGAGAATTCATGATGCAATTGAAATAGATAAGGGGTTAGAATTATTCTCAATAGATGTTGTGAAAATGAATCTTCAATCTTTAATCCAAAAGCAAAAGAACAAAGCAAAGAGTAGCCAAGAGAGTCCCCGAAAAGTAACGAGTGAAAATGAAATAAATCGTGATGATTATTTTTGAGGCGGCTACTCCTTATTTATAAATAAAAATAGGTTAAAATCGGATCTGGGTGGCCGACCGGTCGGTCTGAATTCGGACCGGTCGGTCTGTCTTCAGGCATCTATGGTCTTTGAGTGTGGACCGGTCGGTCCTATGGGTGGATCGACCGGTCTGGTTTCCAGGAGGTTCCAAATCTTCGAGTCCTCGGGCGAGCGGGTGCTCGCTCCAAACCGATCAGGTGCTCGGTCCTTCAAAAACGCCATCTTTTCTCCGGATTTGTCCTGTTTGCTTCAATGACTCCTGAATGCTCAAATCCATGTTCCCAAGCCTCCTTTAAACCTAGAATGACTCAAAAGAAGAGAAAAAGACTCGATAAAACCCTACAAAACAAAGATTAGAATGTGCCAAAAACGCATTATATCAACTCCCCCAGACTTAGATCTTTGCTTGTCCTCAAGTGAAGACAAACTAGAAATAAATTCAAGGAAGCTATGAAAACCAAACTAACCTTTATAAGTCGAACACAATCCTTTAAGACCCCACAGATGTAATACCAACAACCCTCATAAACAGATCAAAAACCAAGATGGTACTTCACATACTTTGCCAAATACATAGTAGTGCTACCATACTCAAGCTCCTATGTCTCAGCGACTCTATACCAGGGTCCAGAAATCTTACCAGAGGGAAAACATTCGTCGCATAAGGGTTAAGGTTTTGGGTTATTTAATGGTGGGGTAAAAGTGTTTTAGGCTAACCTCAGTCGCGGCCGAATGCAAGTCATGGCGCAAAATTCCAAGAGAACTGAGTCCAAATATGATGCACAGTTTTCAAACTTAAGACCTTTTTCTTTATTTAGATGAAACATTTCTGCATATCTAAAGAACTAATGCTAAGAAAACTACATAGAAATGTGCTTGTATATTAAACATGAGGCTTTATTCTAATAAACCCAAAATAGTTCTGCAAGTGCACAGACAATCGCAGTAGTATATAGGGTATCGAATCCACAGAGACCAAGGTTACACTGTGAAATTGTAGATTTTGATTTAAAGCTAAGATAAAATATGGTTTTGTGATTGTAATGAAACAATGAAACAGCAAATTAAACAATATTAAATTCAATTAAAACAAGCACTAGATCAAGGTCATTCGCCGGTGATTTCGAACTAAGGACTGAGCAACTATTCATGATTCAATTTAAGCGCGGTCTAGAACTCAAACATAAATGTAATATTGCCCCACTGTCGTGATGCATCAATATCTTTATCTAACAACCTAAATGCCTAAACTGTCGTTTGAATTCAGAGATGTTGACAAGCATTATCGAAAAGGTTCAATTTGTTCACAATTGATGGCAACAATCAACTGTCGTTGGTTGCACACCAATTGCTCACCAATGGTTTATCTAGCAACCTAGAGCACTACCGTGAATAAGTTAAATCCTGAAATCATAGACTAGGCGGCCACGCTAGCCTAAGCATTACGATTCCCAATTGATGAAGACATATGATAATCTATCCTATTTGGCTCAGTCAATAATCAATCCTAAATCACCATTGAAATCCCCTAATCTAGCTAAAGAACTACTCGCACATGGAGAATAAAAATGCAGCAAAACAATCAAGAGAATTCATGATATAAAAGAGATAAGGTTTAGAATTCTTCTCAATAGATGTTGTGGAATGATTCTCCAAAGGTTACAAGCAAAATCCAAGAAAATGAAAACACTTGATGGATCTCAAGGTCTTAGAACAAATGAGTCTCAGCCTTTAGAATGGGGGAATGAAAAAAATCAGAAAAAGTGAACTCTGTTTTGGGAAGTGGCTGGCTCTTATTTATAATAAAAATTAGGGTAACTGGTTATGGGTGACCGACCGGTCGGTCTGATTCCGGACCGGTCGGTCTCTTCATCGAGTCTCGGGTCTTCAGGTGCGGGGACCGGTCGATCATGTGTGCCGATCGACCGGTCCAGATTCCAGTGGACTTTTGGCTCTTCGGGCATCGCGTGTGGACCGGTCGGTCCACCCATACGGACCGGTCGGTCCGGATTCCAGGGGCTTCGGCTCTTCGGGCGAGCAGGTGCTCGCTCCAAATCGAGCAGGTGCTCGGTTAGGGAAAATCGCCTTTTTGCTCCGAATTCTTCTCTTTCGCTCCAATAACCCCAAATAACTCCAATCCATGCTTGAGAGCCTTCTAGAACTCGCTAGTCGGAAAGATTTCAGACTTCATACTTTCGTCATCGGGCCTTAGAACATGTACCGTAATCAACCATGGGGTTCATAGCCTAAGCTTAGTCATCCACAACTCATCAAACGTTGTCATCCTCAATATCATCTCTTAAATAGATTAATGAAAATGAAAGTACAGTGATCTTACCCAAGGGAGATCGTTTCAAGGGGTGCCGACTTCTTCTAACCAAGACCCTCTCCTGTATACTCTTTTAAAACTCAAATCCTCTCTCGAAATTAGTTATTATTATTGGTTTTAATAGTTATACACTTACTTTTTTTTTTTTTTTATGGGACGAATCTTATGAGGTCACAAAGGAGATACGGGTCTACGCATCATCCTTTGGTTCACTCGAAACTTTTAGTTTCCCTTACAACATGCTTTCCGTGAGGTCACAAAAGAGACACGGGTTTACGCATCATCCCTTGTCTACTTGGGCATATTGCTTTGAAGTTTTTTTTTTTTTTTTTTAATGGGACGAATCTCCATGAGATCACAAAGGATACACGGGTTTACGCATAGTCCCTTGGGTCACTTCGATCCTTTTAGTTTCCCTTACAACATGCTCTCCTGAGGTCACTAAAGATATACGAGTTTACGCATAGTCCTCAGGGTCACTTGGGCATGTTGCTTTGAATTTCTCCCCCTTTATATATCTTTTCTCTTTTTTTTTTTTTTATAAGGGGAGAATTTAAAAGTTAAATGATTCAAAAGTTAGGGAGGAAAGAGTATACTTGTTGGAAAGTTGATGTGTCTTATACGGTCGGGAAAAGTCTTGCCCAATGAACATCAAACCCCTGAGAAAGAAATTAAAAATCAAGATTAAATACCAAATAGGGATTTGAGATGACATTGGATCAGCCTAATTTCCGATAAGTATGAGCTTTGGGGGAAATTTTAAATCTACCCATAACCTATCGTGGGAGCACCCTGCACGAGCAGGTGCTCCGCAGAGATGTGGGGTGCTCGAAACAAAACTTTGGCCAAGCTGTGAATCATACAAGTAATCCCTAGTCCGAAAATAAATCCAATAGATCAAGTTCATAATTCCATTTCCAAACAACCTCTTATTGACTCGATAAACTCAAAAGTAAACTCAAGAAAAACTAAAATCAAACTCAAAAGCAGACACAATAACAAGACCGCTCCCCCGGACTTGAACATGAGGCGTTTACCGGGTGCAGTGCCAGTGCAGACTTCAGTGGAGGCTCGAAGGGATCAGTATCTCGCGTGGTCTAATGAGTTGCTGCTCATGCGGCCCTTGTCCTTCTCAGGTAGAGGGAGGCCAGAGGAAGCCAATGAGTGGAGATTGAAGATTGAACGAAGGCTTCGTATTCTCCGATGTCCTGAGGATTTCTGTGTGGTTTTAGCGGTGGAGTTCTTGGAAGGCAATGCGCGCCTTTGGTGGGCTGGAGTGCAAGCCAGGAGGAGGCGGACATTGTGGACTTGGGGAGAATTATTGGGCGAGTTTAATGCCAGATATTTTCCTCAAGAAGCTGTGGAGTAGTTAGAGTTGCAGTTCCAAAGTTTGGTTCAGAGCTGCCGATCAGTGCGGGGGTATGATGTTGAGTTCAACAGGTTAGTGGTCTATGCGAGTAGCGGCATGGATGGGGAGCGGGCCCAGATGGGCAAGTTCGTGGCAGAACTTCAGATCGGGCTGAAGAAGCCTGGCATGGCTTCCAGGTATGCCTCGAGGGCAGAGTTGGTGGAGGCACTCGTAGCGGTCGAGGGCCTAGAGGAGCAGTTCTAGGATTGAGCTGGTTTTTAGTGTGCACACGTTCTTTTCTTTTTCTTTTCTTCTCTTTTCAGTTTTACCTCCCTTTTCGTTTTTCTTTTTTAGGATTTTTCGTCACATAAACTTTTGGAGCCTGGATATCGGACCGGTCGATCCATATAAGGGACCGGTCGATCTCCTTTGAACACGAGACTAGCCATCTGTCATTGGAATTAGGACCGGTCGATCCGTGTGTGCCGACCGGTCGATCCCCTTCGTCCTGCGGATCGGGTAAGTCCCAGGCATCAAGACCGGTCGATCCACAAGTCGACCGGTCGATCCCCTTTGTCCCGCGGATCAGGTAAGCCACTAGAAACACGATCGACCTGTCCAGTATCGGGACCGGTCGATCCTCGGCCCGGGTAAGTAAAAAAAAATTTTGATTTTCGGTTGAAACCGGTTTATTTCACTTAAATTGAACCGGTTTATCCCCTATAAACACAAACCCCATCACCCAGACACCACAATCCCGATCGAAGCACCAAAAACTCTTCTCTTGCAAGTGTTCTTGGTGATTTTCTCCAAAAACTTCATCAAACCCTAAGTCCTTCAATTCTTACCCGAATTAAACGATTTTTGGCACTGAATCGCTTAGTTTTTCAAGCTCTTTCTGATTATTCAATCAATTTATTTGATCTGCAAGGTATGAGCTTTATATTTGCTTGTCAAATTTCGGGTTTTTTGGGTAGTTCTTTCTCCTTGGATTTTGCTGTGTAATTCGCTTGTTTCTCACTCTCCTTGGTTCGTTTTTGTAGCTATAGGTCGCATGGGACGTCCACAAGCAACCAATTCGCCACCCGAAGATGGCTCGGACGAAGAACGCGAAACCCGAACAAAACGAAACCATGACAAACCGAGGAGATCGTCAACAAGAGATAAGTGGAAAGGAATAGCGACTTCCAGTCAAACGGATGCACCACGAAAATCGCGTAGTTCGCTTTCCAATCCGAGTACTCCATGGCCTCAACCGGATGGTAAACCTTTCTCTGGAATTAACACGCACACTAAGCTAGAAAAGAAAGGTTTGGTTAGCTAACCGTCTTACGAGAACAAACGGAGAGGAGATGGATGAGTTAGGTACAATAGCATTTGCTATAATGGGCTGTTGAACGTGGAAATGTTGCCTACTAGGTTCTTATGTCCTCAGATGTTAGATGAGTTGGGTATCATGGATGAGGTGTGTGTTGTTCTCAATCGAATGGGTTTGGGGAACATGGCCACGAATCAGTATCCTCTGTATCCTGAGCTTGTAAGACAATTCCTCGCCTCCTGTGAGGTTTATTATCCGTCAGATGATGATAGGCGAGCTGAGAATGGTCGTCTGTGGTATAAGATCAGAGGGATTTCGTATAAGATCTCTTTTCACAAACTGTGCGATATCTACGGTTTTGACGAGCGTTACCAGAACGTGGACTTCCCTGGCCGTAGTTATTTTCCTCAGTGCGACAGGTTATGGAACTTGATTGGTTTAGGTGTTGCGACATCACGGAGCATGAAACTGGCTCTTATCAGGAACCCAATCATCCGAATTGTAGCTAAGGCCCTGAGCAACACTATGTTTTGCAAGGAAGAACCGGGAGCCCTGCGTATAGATGAGTTGTTCTTGCTGCACCTCGGGATGCCGGAGTTTGTGTCTAAAATCTACACAGAGTATCCTCACGATCAACACACTAACTACGGAGCAGCATTTGCACACTTCCTGACAGAGAGGAAGTTCAGAGGTCTCGGTGGACCTGGAAAGAAGAAGCAAGAGGTATGTGGAAGTCTCCTAACTCCTATCTTTCTCTTCCATCAGATTGATTTGACAGGCACCGACGTTGTCCATGCGCCCGCTCTCTTTGGCATGCAACACCTTATTCAGAGCTGATGGATAGTTGACGGAAAGTGGCAATACTCTGATTTTGATGGGGTACAATGTTCAATCTCTTTACCAAGTGAGCATGCACCTCTCACCTCCCTAGACAACGTTCGGTTTTTGCCACCCGCCTCACCTGAGAGCACAGATGCAGATGTCCCTCTCCAGCGCAGAAAGCGTCGCCATGTTAGCCATGGTTCTGATACTGCAGGCACTAGCAGAGGTTCTGCCCCGCCACTTCCACCTTATGCCAACCAGTTTGTCGTCTCACCGATTTGCGACGAATGGACTACACATGAGCATAGGCATTGGCAACACAAGAGTTTTCAGAAGCTCCATAGTATGATGTCTGCCATTTGGGGTGCCATTTCTTGTTCCCGAGGCACAGATGCAGCGGGAGGATCAGGCTTTGCTGGAAGCCGCATGCCCACGCCTGCTGGTCCCTCTACCGCGTTCAGATCAGATGATGACGCTATGGTGGAAGACTCCGAGGACACAGCGGATTCTGACGAATCTCCACCTTTCTGATGACATTAGACCTTCAAACTTTTCTTTTTCATTTTTTGCATTATTTTCTTTCTTTTTAATAGTTCTTTCCTTTTGATTTATTCTCACACCGGGTCGGTGTGAAGTAAGTCTGGGGGGAGTGCTATTGATACTAATCATGTTTCTATTTTCTTATTTTCTTTTTCTTATTTTCTTTTTTCGTTTTCTTGAGTCGTTTTCTGTTTTATCGAGTCAGTTTGTACTAAAACCTTTGTGATATGCATGCATTTCTAGGACCACATGATGTTCGTTAACCCCTCTAACAGTGATTAACCAATGCCATGGGAAGATTAAAAATGCCCTAGGCGGATCAGTATTAGCAGAAGGTTCCCGTCTCTTTGAAAGCTAACGCTGACACTTTTTATACTAATCTGTTTTTCTTAACTCAGGGAATTCGAAATCGCATAAGAAGTACCAACCACGTTAGGAGTCCTATCCTTTTTCAAACACTATCCCCTCTTCAGGACTCCTAATGGCCAGGCTCATTTTTAGTCTGGTACCACACCCTTACCTTGACCTTTCCTTCAAACCTCATGCTTTTTGTCCAAGACATTGACTTGCACTCAAGCGTAAAAACTCCGGAGACGTAGTCCGGCCAGCCAATCATTCTAAAGACCTTTTGGTAACATTTCAAAACTTTCTGCTTAGGATTTTCGTTCTCGTGCTTTAGAAAGGGTTAGAACTAATCCCAAAAAAAAAAAAGGACCGGTCGATCCTGTTTCCAGCAGCCTTCGGATCTTCAAATCTTCAGTCAGGACCGGTCGATCCTGCATCTGGACCGGTCGATCCTGTATCTGGACCGGCCGATCCTGTTTCTAGCACGTCCAACAGGTGGTGCGAGCAGGTGCTCAGATATGGAAAATCGCCTTTTTGCTCCAATTCTTCTCCTTTTCCCAAATAGCTCCAGCAACTCCAATCCATGCTCCAAAGCCTCCTAGAACCTGAAATGACACAAAAAGAACTAGAAAAGACTCGAAAAAGACTAGAAAGCAATAAGTAAAATAGGCTAAAATCCTAATATATCAATGTGTTTTTGCGAATTGCCTAATGCTTGTTGATTTCTATAATTTATTTACTTGTTTTTTAATTGTTGTTGGAGCTGGATTTTACCACAGAAATCCAGCCCCTAAAGCATGTTTATAATCAGACTTGATTATAAATGTAATTGGGCCTGAGGCCCAGAATCCTGTCAAACTCAGACAAAAGACCAGCGAATTCACTTATTTGTGTTGGGCCTGAGTCACTACCCATTCTCGCATTCATTGATGATTCTCCAACCGCCTAAGTTGGCAAAGCTAGAACGAGTCAGCACCGCTCCAGTACCCTAGTTGCAATCCCGATATTTTTGAAGGATGAATCCGAACGTGCCCAAAATCTCCGGCGACGAAGAAAGATACGCGGAGTTGAACCGTTAGCTCACATAGGCATAAATACGGGAAGTTGGAGCCGAAATCATGAACTTTTTCCATAAGCTTAGACTTAACACTACTTTAGCTCTCACGATTGTTCTAGCTAAAGTTCTCTTTGTATATTCAATCATTCATCAATAGAAATCTAGTTTCGTTATTTGTGTATGAGTTTGGTCAGATTTTATTGACATTTCTTAGGACTAAAGTTTCTTTACCGAATTCACATATAAATTCATAGTGCATAATCTAGCTTCCACAATTGTTTTTCATATTTTCATAAACGCCAAAACCCAAAAATATTTTGTCCTTAATTTGAGTCTTACAAATTGGTTGCGTAACATCTTTCTAGTCTCTACTAGATCGAACCCTAAATACTATTGCATTTGTTTGTGCACTTGTAACTAATCTCTAAAGTTATAAATTTAAAACTTTACACCCAATCACCCCTCATGTCTAAAAATTGGCATCGAAGTCAAGCTAAACAACTCTAAATATAAACACTTGATATAAGGCAACTCATTGGTAAATGTCTAGTTTTAGTTTATGTCTCTAGTTTTTACACTTTTGCCTAATGCTTAACATTAACCTCTAATTGATTTCTTTTATTTATTTACCTGCTTTTAAAACTATTTTCACGTTTTCATAAATTTCAAACCCCAAATTATTTTTTTCTTAACTTAAATTGAGTCTTATAAATTGGTAATGTAATATATTTCAAGTCCCCGGTGAATCGAATCTAAAGTAATATCGCGTATTTGCACTTGTAGTAATCCATAGGGTTATAAATTTAAACCTTTACACCCTATCACCCCTCGTGCCTAGAATAAAGATATCCAAGTCGAGCTAAACAATTCTAAATATAGATTCTTAGTCGTCGAAGACAATCCACTGGTAAGTTTCTAATTTTTAGTTTAACGTGTTTACACTTGTATTTAGATACATCAAAAAGATGAACAACACATAAGGCTTAATCGACTAATCGCCAATAGGTCGATCGATTAAGATATTGGTCGATCAATCATATTTTTGGACATGTGACACAAGAAGACACAAATGTTAAATGAGAAACACTCGAGAGTATCGCACTAGATCAAACCCGAGAATCTAAATCCTACCTATATATAGAACATAATATGGCATCCGAGTCTGGGATGGTCAAATTCTATAAATACTCTTTTATTTGCTTCAAAAGAGGATCCAAAAATCTGATTCTAAAATCACTAGAACAAACCCATTTTCTCGAGATTAAGGTCCAATTTCTCCCGTTTTTTCGTTTTATTTTGACTGTTTAGGGTTATTTCCTTGACAATTTTTGTCACTAAATACTTTGTTTTCTACTTTTCTCCACCACAAATTTGTTCACTATGTTATGATACGCCGTAGACCATCTTTGTTCGGTGCAACCTCTTCTTTTCCACATCTTTGTTGTTTTCTTACCTCCTTTATTTGCTCTTCGCGACTCTCATGTGGTCTTCCATCTATTTTTCTTTTTGCTCTTTTATGAGTTGAACTTCCGAGAGCCATCGTAAAACATTCTCCAATCAAGGATTCCCAACATTCACGTGTTTCTTCGAAGTGATATAAAATCTCTGAAACAACATCATATATTACGTAAAGGAAGGAATATATTAAAAAAATAAAAAAATAAAAGCATATATGGTATTAGTATTATGGGTGCTCTATAAAATTTGATTGTTGAATGCTTCATTTGTTTCATAATATAAGATGCTTTGGAGTTTTTGGGGATTCATAGTAAAGGATGTTATCAATGTGTTATGTTAACTTTTTATTTTGTTGAACATTGTGTGACCAATAATATTCTGCAAATTTTCCCATAATTAGCTCAATTATTTTAGTTTATGTATTAAATAATATTTTTGATGTGTGTTTTTAGCCAAACATTTTATACAAAAAAAATAGAGTGAGTATGATTTAATTATTAATATATGTACATGGATGAAGAAGTAAAAAAAAATTGTTTTCACAAGAATAAATTTTAGGCTTTCTGGAACCAAAAACAAACTTTTAGAATTTTTTCGGTAGTACTCGCTTGGAATTGTCAAGGCGCCGGAGCCGACTTTACAAAAGATCATCTTCGAGAACTCTATCGTTGTGTTTTACCTAGCTTTTTATTTTTATCGGAAACCAAAAACAATAGGCATTTTCTACAAGACTTGCAAGTCGATTTTAGTTATGATCATGTTTTTACCGTTGAGCCGTGAGGCAAAAGCGGTGGGCTTGCCCTTTTTTATATGAATGAACCTACGGTTATTATTTCTTATGCGGATAATCGAATGATAGATGTGGAATCTACCTTTGAAGGACATATAATTTTATGACCTTTGTGTATGGAGATCCAGTAGTTGAATACCGAGAACGTGTGTGGGAACACCTCACGAGAATGAGTCTAAATCGGCAAAATGCTTGGCTCATGATCGGTGATTTTAATGAAATCACCGGAAATCATGAAAAAGAAGGTGGACGGAGTCGACCATAGTCCTCATTTATACCTTTCCGGACCATATTAGATAATTGTGGGATGATTGACTTTCCACACACAAAAAATCCACTTTCATGGGTAGGACGCGCAAAATTGGGAATGTAAAAAAAAAGTAAAATGTCGTCTACATCAAGCTATAGGCAATGAAGAATGGCATACCCTCTTTTCCCACACGGTGGTGGAGTATCAAAAACTCTTGGGATCCGACCATAGGCCAGTACTAGTAGGAGTTCGATCCACAATTCAACACAGACGGAAAAACTTCCGATTTGACAAAAGATGGATTGGGAAACCTAGATTTAAAGAAACAGTGACTATAGGATGTGGCACCTCAAATGGAATCCCATTTAGGGATTCCATCAGAGATTATCCTCGCCGATCACACATCTCTAAATAGAGAAAATCGATAACCACTAACTCATCCAAATTAATCGAGGAACTCAAGGATCAACTAGACCGAGCTCACGATGATGATGATTCCACCCTAGAAGAAGTGGAAGAAATCTAAAGGAAACTCCTTAATGCATTCATGGAAGAAGAACAATACTGGCATGCGAAGAGTAGAGTCACCTGCCACTGTTACGGGATAGAAATACAAGTTTCTTTCATGCCACCACTAAACAGAGGAAAACACGAAACCATATAATATGCCTTAAGGATAGAAACGGTGCAATTAATTACTTTGAGGCACTCTTTACCACCTCGGAGCCTCAAAACCTAGATGACTCACTCTGGTATGTTGTTGAAAAGGTTTCAGCGGCTGATAATGAACGACTCACTGTTGAACCAACGGAAGCCGAAATCAAGGAAGCTATGTTCAACATAAATCCAGACAAGTCACCGGGACCCGACGACATGACCAGTCGATTCTATCAGAAATTCTAGCATGTGGTAGGCCAAGACATAACGAGACTAGTGAAAGACTTCTTCGACACGGGATCCTTCGACCCAAGACTGAATCAAACAAATAGCTGTCTCATTCCAAAAATAATCAGGCCGCGGGCAATGACATAATTTATGTCAATCAGTTTGTGTAATGTTAGTTAAAAGATCATATAAAAAAATCCTATATACCCGGCTAAAAAAGACCCTCCCGAACCTAATTTCGGAGACACAATCGGCCTTCATGGCTAGACGTCAAATAACAGATAATATTTTACTCGCTCAAGAGAACTTTAATGCCCTAAGGACCAATTCTAGTTGTAGATACACTTTCATGGCTATGAAAACCGATATGAGTAAAGCCTATGATAAGGTAGGATGGAGGTTTCTAGAAATTGTTATGCTAAAACTAGGCTTTTCAGAAAAATGGGTCAGATGACTTATGTTCTGCATATCATCAGTATTGTATCAAGTCTTGATAAATGGTGTGCCTAAAGGAAGGATTAAACCATCTCGAGGAAATAGACAGGGAGATCCCTTATCCCCTTTTCTATTCATATTATGCACGGAAGCTCCCATATCCCTACTTCAAGGAGCAGAGGAAGAATCTAGTATTACAAGATTACGAATTGCTCAAGCAAGCCCAAGAGTTTCCCACCTCCTCTTTGCTGACGATATTCTCTTTTTCTACAAAGCAGATGTCCTGCAATGTGCAGAGATCCTAAAAATTACCAAAACCTATGGCGATGCATCTGGTCAACAATTAAATCCCAACAAATCATCTTTACTTTTTGGGAATATAGTTGACCATCAAATCAAAAGAGAAATCAAGAGAGTCGTCGGCATAACAAGCGAGGGAGGTATGGGCATGTACCTAGGACTACCAAAACAAATATATGGCTCTAAGTAAAAAGTATCCTTCTTTGTTCAAGATCGACTTAACAATCGTATTAACACTTGGTCTGCAAAATTCCTTTCCAAAGGAGGGAAAGAAGTTTTAGTAAAATCAGTGGCACAAGCCCTTCCGACATATGTTATGTCGTGCTTTCTACTCCCTTAAGGCATCACTGATAAACTTAGGAGCACTATATCCATTTTTTGGTGGAGTTCCCGTCAAAATAGTCGAGGATTACATTGGATTGCTTGGGACAAAATCTGCACCCCTAGAGATTCAGACGGCCTAGGGTTCAAAGACTTACATGAGTTCAACTTAGCCCTCCTTGCAAAACAGTTGTGGAGGTTGATCCATTTCCCAACATCTCTACTCGCCAAAGTATTACGAGGAAGATATTATCCCCAATCATTCCCAATGGTAGATCGTAAGGCCAGATCTCCCTCGTATGGTTGGACTAGCATTATGGCGACAAAACCCATGCTCAGACTAGGCCGCTAAAAGACTATACGCTCTAGGTACAATACCAAGACGTGGAGTGAACCTTGTATTCCAGATAAACCGGCTCGTTTACCATGACACCTTGATAGACACATGTAGCGAGATCCTCATCTTCTGGTTAAAGACCTCATGCTACACAGCTCATCGGAGTGGAACCACATAAGAGTCCGTGAATTATTCCATCCCAAAGATGTCGCCCTATTCATGAGGTTGAAGCCTAGAAGAATGTTCAAATTAGATGGTTATGCGTGGAGCTATACAAAATCAGGAGTGTATACAGTTAAATCTGGATATGAGATATTACACAACACAAATCAAAGAGTACAACCTCAGTAGATATCTTAGCCGAGTATCACAGGTCTGGTAAGCCAAGTTTGGAAAATCAAGACACCAGGGAAGCTTCGACACTTTATGTGGCAAACCTTAACAGGGTGTATAGCCACATGTCAACGACATAGTTATTGACACCTTGGAAATGACAAGAGCTGCCCTAGAAGTGGTGCATCAGATGAAACAATAAATCACATGATTTTGGAATGCCCCCCGGGCTTGCAGGTGTGGGCCCTATTGGACTATTTATCCCTTCTGGGTTATTTCTCGAGTACATCCCTATACCAAAATATAGATTTCCTATTTTGGAGGGCTAAAAAAAAGGGTCTCCCCAAACCACAAAGGGATATTTTCCCATGGATTATTTGGTACATATGGAAAGCCAGGAACGATAAGCTATTTAATGGAACAGACGTATTAGCCGCAATTACGCTCCAAGTTGCCCAATTAGAAGAAGAAAGTTGGAAATGCGCGAATTTGTCTACAAATGATGAAGAAGAGGACGGAAATCCCATACAGACTCAAGACATTATCCAATCAGAGCATTCCCATATCCCAATATGTCAAGTGAATGCATCTTGGACAGATGAGGGGCCCACCAGCGGTCTCGGATGGTGCCTCACCGATACAGAATGGAAGATGCACACCGGAAAGCAAGGATGTCGCAGAAGCCTCTCTTCTACATGCA
Organism: Draba incana; assembly: GCA_963576765.1. NCBI lineage: Eukaryota > Viridiplantae > Streptophyta > Magnoliopsida > Brassicales > Brassicaceae > Draba > Draba incana. The sequence goes on along the minus strand of OY755215.1, from coordinate 11,626,000 downwards.
TAATTCGAGGGACTCCTCTGGGTACTGGAATGCCTAATTCAGAGGCGTTTATGTACGGCTCGACTTGAGACCAACTGCTCTGACCTATTGAAGATGATTGATGACCCAATGAATTAGCCAGCTTTTCAGACCGAGCTAAATCACTTTACCAAACTGAGAGGTAGATTTACTACCTTATATTATCTTATATACCTCGATCTTGTAATATCCGTGTTGATGCCCTTGCAAAAGCGGCACGAGCACGTATCTATTTTTTTTCTCATGTAGATTTCTATCAACCAAATGTGATTTAATATATGGAGCTAGTTGATAAAAAAAAAAAAAAAAAATCTAAAGCACGTAAAGCATGATTGAAAAAGATGTTATATATATATTTTTTTTAAAGTCTTTAATACCTAAACAAGTAATATCATTGGTCCAATTTGACCAAAATCGTGAAATCACATCCACAATATCATATTACCTGCATCTGACCCAATTCTCACCAAATTAATTTAAAACGAAAAATTGAAAACAGCTTCCATTGTATACACCTTTGTTTTCTCCTACAATTTTTTTGGTTTTGTTGTTGTTGATTTAAAATGAGTATGTATTTTGTTAGCTATAATTTGATAGAAAAGTTGTTTGAATTTTATTTCCTTCATTTATCATTCTTTAGTGTGAATTATTTTTTTGTCTATAACTCTATTTTTCGTTATTAAATATACACCAATACAATACAAAATGTTTATAGAAGAAAACAGTTTCTACAACCAATAAGGAAGTATGTAATCTCATTTATTTTATTTCTTTTCATAAATAATATTTTTTTCTAGTTTAATGCAGATTTAACATAATGTCCTTTTTATTTATATTAATTAAAATTATCAAATAGAGAAAAAAATCTGCATAATGTACAATATCAATTAAATATACTAGAATATGACTCGCGCGATGCGCTAGTTTTGTTTTAAAATTTTATAAGATTTAGAGACAAACAATATGTTTTATTTTATTATTTATGTTTGACAAAAACAACCAATTCTTTGTAAATAAAAAATAATAATTGACTTGAAATTAAATTAGTTGTTTCTCTTATCTATATTGCATGGACAATGAAATATAAAGTGATTTTCAACTATTTCAATATTGATGGTTACTATTTTAAAAAAATATATATATTTGATTGCAACTTTGTTAACTACATAAATTTGACAACTGAATAAATTATGTTATCTAAATAATTGGTTAAAATTTTATAGTAAAATAGTTATTTATAATACAACCTCTTTCTATATTCTGATTACTTGTCTCGGGTGTAATGGTGTCTGCCTTTTGTGGACTTACCTTCGGCCACTATGCTAAGGTCACTTCACATTATGAATTTTGTATTATGGGAAATTTTTGTCAGAACACATAATAGAATATTTTTTCTAAAAAAACTTGGTAAATCTTTGTTATAAAATATTGTTTTTCACAAATTTTATTGTGATGAAATTAATTTGTAAACAATTTTCAATCAAAAAGAAAAATTATTATAAAATATTGGTGAAATATATTTTTGCTTTATTTATGGAATATATGTCTCTTTTTACTTTCACATTAACAATTTATGGAAATATAAAATGATTAATTTAAATTTTTTTAAAAAAATCCTTGGTGAGAGTGATTGCGGAGATGATGGTAAAATAAAAATGTTAGAGAGATTTTTATCTCTAACAAATATATTTGATTCACAACAAAAAAATGTATTTTTATTTAGTCTGTTTGAAAAATTTCATATCATTTTTTGTGGTCATTAAATTCTGAAATGATAAAAATGCCAAGTGAAGGTTGAAAGATTTAATTTTATGACAAATTAAAAACAGCATACTAAATAGTTAAATTTTAGAATGATAAGAAATAATAGTATCGTATTCATGTTTTTAAATAGGCGATCATATGAAATTGTCTCGTATGATCTTGTACAAATGAAATTAAACAATTTATATATAACCTTATAAAAATAATAGATATAATAAGAACAAAATATTAAAAATGATATCATAGAGGAAACCAATGTTTCGAAAAGTAATTTGAAAATAAGAGAAGAAAAAGGTAGAAGCATGATCACTAATCTTACACGTATACTAATATATATACATGATAGTGTGATGTTAACGTTAGGAAATTACATAATTTTTCAGAGACATCACATTAGTGCATTAAGTAAATAGTTAATTATAAATGAATTTTGTAATTTGACCCATTAAATTTTTTGCCTTGTCACATTTTATTTATTGTCATGTCACATTTTAATGATTGTCATGTCATCATTTTTAGAAAAATCACTTCTCTAATAATATATAGGGGATAGAAAAAAAGACTGGCTATATTAGTAAAAATCAAATAAAAATGGACATAAACTTATGTGATTTGTATACAGTATATGAGTTAATACAAATGTAAGGTAATGTTTTTAGGAACATGGAACATAACTTTATATATATAGGTGTGTAATATATAATTACTACCATTAAATATATATAAAAAATAAACAATTTTGGAAAGTTGGTAAAACAATATTGGATAATGGGTTATGTGCATTTGACCTCAATGTTCTTTATATAATATATTAAGGTTTACACAAAGCCAAAGCAATGAAAAGATGACACGTGTCATCTATTTTTTCTATAATTAATTAATTATTATTTTTGGTCAAATGTAATTAATTACTAAAATTAATACTATTATTACATTAACTACAATATCTTAAATTATATAAAAATAGTTATTTAAGATATTGTAGTTAGTATAGTAGTAGTAATATTAATTTTAGTAATTAATTACATTTGACCAAAAATTATAACTAATTAATTATATATAAAATATAAGACCCATATCATCTTCTCTTTGGCTTTTTGTAAACTTTAACATGTTATATAGATATATATCAGTTTTAAATGTTTTTTTAATATGCGTTAAACATCCCACTGATACATGGTTTCCTATATATATCTAAAGCGAGAGATTTCCTAGTTATGAATTCGGAGATTCTCCTTCATTTTTGCTACATCTTTTTCTTTGCTTAAAACCATTTTTGCTATTTTCTATTTTTCTATTTCCGTGTTCTACTGAGAGGAAAAAATGAGAGGTGTAGCACCAAAGATCGCCGGAGTTGCGCCTCTGTTTATGCTGTTCATCGCCGGAGCAATCTCCGCCTTTGAAGACATCGAGGGGTTAAGGATTTGGCCGTTGCCGGCGGAAGTTAGCCGCGGCGGCCGGAGAATGTTTCTGAGTGAAAATTTCAAGCTTGTTACGGAATATAAAGACCCCTCAGGGATTTTGAAAGAAGGATTCGAGAGGATGCTCGGAGTTGTGAGGCTTAGTCACGTCGTCTCCGGCGACAGAAATTCCTCAGGCTCCGGTGGATCTGCTCTGCTTCAGGGACTCCACGTCATTATCTCCTCCTCCTCCGATGAGGTTTGTTTCATTCATCCATCTACAACAACGAATAAAGTCGAATATTATTACGAAAATGATCAACTTCATGAATTTAGAGTAATGCCGTTATTATTATTACAACAATCTAACACAATAAATTATCTTTATGGGTGTTATAAATTGGATCTTCTTGTTTTTAGACATGTCATTCTCACAAAACTTGCAGCATATTATCTTTCCTTTTTTTCCTTTTCCTCAAAAACTTTGTTATCCAGTCCACTTGCATCCTTTTTCACACAAAAAAGAAGAATAAACGATCCCTATATTATATATCTTAGAAAATTTATTTGAAGAAATAATTTGATATTTTTGAATTATTTATTTCCTTGAATCTATTATTTTAGAAAATATATTGACAATGAAAATTGCACGGACGTTTAGTTCAGTATCTATTTGGGGAGTTCAGGTGAATTTTTATTTATTTTGATATAAAATATCCACAAACTTAATTAGAATTACTAATGATGAAAACTCCACAAATCCTTTAATTTGTTTTTCTCATTTTTAATTTTGGGCGTAGATGTATCGATTCTCCAACTTCGTATTTTATATATGTTGTGTTTTGGTTGCTTGGGTTTGTTGATTGGTGTCTGGTGTTTAGTTGTATGGTGTTTAGCTGTATGGTGGTCCACCGAACTCACAGACATTCTTATTTTTTCTTTCTCATTTAATAAAGTCACGGGCTATCTTCTAATTAATAAAGTTTTTTACTCTTGGGACAAAAAGAGAAAAACATAAATATTACACATGTTTTGGAAGAATAGTTTGAAGTTTGAACTCTATCCTCTGTATATTTTTTAGAAATTTTAGAGAATTAAAAAAAATTACAAATGGAAAAACACTGCTCCCCTGTCATCACATGGACGATTTGAGCATCTCTAACAAATCTTCAAACTCTCATTTCCTTTTAATAAAGTTTTTGGGTTTCTAAAAAAATAAATAATAATGCATGTAAAACACATAAGTAACTAAAAATGATTCTGATTCATTACTTGCTTTAAAATATCGATTCATGTGCTTTACTGTTTGATTTATACTAGTTTTTTTCTTTGAAACTTGTTTGATTTATAGTTCAAGGGTAAGATTGCAGAGATCTATCATATCTTTCATATTTGTATTACGTTCCTAGATCCAGATTTTTATCAGATCATATTTTAGATGCATCTTTTTTTTACTATGCTGTTGGAAAAAATAAAATAAAAAAGTAGAAGTGTAGAACTAAGTGGGTAAATAGTAACTTATTTATTCAGATTTGAACTAAGTGTAGTTGTAAAACATCGTGTGCTTCGTGTGGTGCAGTTGGAATATGGAGGAGACGAGTCGTACAAATTAGTGGTGCCAGCCCGAGAGAAGCCGTCTTATGCACAACTTGAGGTTAGTAGGTCCTACTCACCACCTAAACCTCTCTACCTTTTATCATTTTCTCTCCGACCAATAATATCCATCAAGATTTAAATGGAAATTCACCTTTATAACCACAATATACACCGAATTCAAATATTTGGTTATTTGCTTTCAATTGCTCTCTTTTATTGTTGAGTTCGTCATCTAATCAATATGACCGCAAGATACATTTTTACGACACAAACACACACACTTTTCTCCTTTACCTCTACTCGTTCACTTAAATATTCATTGTACCTTAACCTCATCTTAGTTCAAACGCGTACCACATGGCCACCCATAGAAGTTAGATACGTTTCAAGTTCGTGTACCTGCAATAGAAAAATAGATTAATGGGTTTAACTTGTTATGGTTTTTGGTCCCAAAATCTATAGGTGAAAAGCTTGAAATTTGTTGGTGGATAAAACAAATTGAAAAATAGTATATTATATATTCCTCGTCGCTATTGTATACTCTATTTTATTTTATATATTGTTTAAGATATTTGCATACAAATTAAAAAATCATTTAATTGTTCTATTTTTCCTAAGCAAAACAAATTTTATCATCAATTCCAAAATGATTCAACAAATAAAAACACAATATGCAGAATTCAAACAGTTAAATACAACAAAAATATAATTAATATCACATAATACCATAAAAATAACATTTATAGTGAAACAACTTTTTTTATTTCTAAAACCTCATTTAAAATGAAACGGAAATAGTAGTAGGATAGCAGAGAGCATGTAACATAACATAGGTAGGGACATTGGCTAGTGGCCTCCACGTGAACTGCAACATAATGGGCTTAGTGTGTTTTTCTCTCTTCCTATTCTATAATACAAATGCATAACCACAAGTCGTTCTTTAGTGTGTCAATCATGATTTCCCCCAAGATTTTATTCTAAAAAATACATAAACATATCATTCATTTAGACAATCGGACAAAAACATGAAATGATAGAATAATAGTCTGAATTCCACTAGTATTGTTAATCAAAATGTTATATGAAAAGATATAATAATACAATTCTGAACCTCTACGTTGATATTTGTGTGACAACACAGGCAAAGAGCGTTTACGGTGCATTGCACGGCCTACAGGTTTGTGTTTACTAATTATATTCCCCAATTAGATAACTAAAGGACACGAATAAATATTAATTATCAATAATGCAGACATTCAGCCAGTTATGCCATTTTAACATGAAGAAAAAGGTAATAGAGATTCTAATGACTCCATGGATTATCACAGACCAGCCCAGATTCTCTTACCGTGGCCTTATGATAGGTAAATGAGTTTTAAATTATCTAATCTATACTTACTTAGTATAACACGTATATTAGTGATATAAGACATTGTTTGTTAATACAGATACTTCTCGACATTATTTGCCACTTCCTATTATAAAGAACGTGATTGAGTCCATGACATATGCCAAACTTGTAAGCTCTTAAGAGACCTTCGACTATTCAATTCGGTTAGTTTGATCAATTTCAACACCTATAAAATACTTTGGTTGTCTGGGTGCAGAATGTGTTGCATTGGCACATTGTGGATACACAGTCATTTCCATTAGAAATTCCTTCCTATCCAAAGCTATGGAACGGCGCTTACTCTTCCGCTCAGCGATACACCTTCGACGACGCTGCTGAGATCGTCAAGTATGTTGGTATTCGTACTGATTTATATACAATATATAAAAATACCTAGACAGAGTTAGGATTTGAATATATGAATATTCTGCAGCTGATAACTCTAATGGTTTTTTAACAAAAGATAATCTATCTAAACAACTATGTATGTAATACAGTTATGCTCGGCGACGAGGGATTCATGTCTTGGCTGAGATTGATGTTCCAGGTCACGCTCTGTCATGGTACTTTCCTTGTTACTCTTCTTCATTTTTTTTTTTTTGTCGTCTGTTACTCTTCTTCATTATCTTTCACATTTTTAATTTCCACTATAATAACTACCATAATTTTTCAAATAAATAAAGGGGGAAAGGATATCCTTCCTTGTGGCCTTCCAAGAATTGTCAACAACCACTTGACGTGAGCAGTAACTTTACATTCAAGGTCATTGATGGCATTCTTTCTGGTAAAATAATTTTTAACATTTTCTTTCACTCAATATTCATGATCATGCATATAGGCATGACCATATGTTTCTTAAACTTATTTTATTCAGATTTCAGCAAGATCTTTAAGTTTAAATTTGTCCACTTGGGAGGTGACGAAGTAAATACAAGTAATGAAATCTCCTCTCTTATGATATTTTCCTCTCTATTAATAGTGTTAGTTCCCTAAAATTTCGATACATGTACTTCGTTGCAGCTTGCTGGTCTACAACGCCGCGAATAGCTCAATGGTAATGTTACGTGAACATTTCTTTAGTTCTCTACAACATTTTTTTTATCATGTTTCTTTAATTATCTAATGTGTAGGCTAAAAAAACATCGGATGAGTGAAGACCAAGCTTATCAATATTTCGTGCTGCAGGCGCAAAAAATCGCTTTATCTCACGGATATGAAATCATCAACTGGTAATTAGATAAATAAAATACCCTTTCATTAGACAATAAAAATAAAGCTAAAAAAAATTGTGTGGTCTTACTATACTTTTATCTAATGTTTATACTGCAGGGAAGAAACATTCAACAATTTTGGAAGCAAGTTAAATTCAAAAACCGTGGTTCACAACTGGTAAATGCGTATACCATAGAAAGAAGTAGCAATTTGGAAGAAGAAGTGACTCAACACTTAATGTTTTTAATTTGTTATGTTTACACTTGGTGAACCAGGCTTGGTACAGGAGTTGTTGAAAGAGTGACGGCGGCGGGTTTAAGGTGTATAGTGAGTAACCAAGACAAATGGTACTTGGACCATATAGACACACCATGGCAAGAATTCTACGTGAACGAGCCACTTCAAAACATACAAGATCAAAAGCAACAAAGTCTAGTACTTGGTGGTGAGGTTTGCATGTGGGGTGAACACATTGATGCTTCTGACATTCAACAAACCATTTGGCCTCGCGCTGCCGCTGCAGCTGGTACATTTATAAACCTTTTCTTACAAATCATGAAAACTAGTTTAGAGCTAACGTTATATTTTCTATTTGGTAGAGCGATTGTGGACACCCTATGCAAAGTTGGCTGAAAATCCCAACATGGTAACGAGGAGGTTGGCTCACTTCAGATGCTTGTTGGATCAGAGAGGAGTTGCAGCTGCACCTTTGGTTGGTGGCGGACGAGTCGTGCCTTTAGATCCAGGTTCTTGTCTCGCTCAGTGACGATCAAGAAAGTTTACATTGTTAAAAAAATGTTACAATCAGCAGTAGTTCCATTTCTTGGCTGAGCACAAACTACTCAAGCTGTTGCAAACAGAGCCACAATCAAATGAAATTCAAAAATAAATTAGTTCAGATATTTTATTAGAGGCGTAAATTTAGAGGCGTAAATTAAGCCTTTTCTGTCTATATTTTACGTTTTGATGTCATTTTAATAGTTGCAATTGTTAAAACCAAAGCGAATAATAGAGAGAATGTTTTCTCTGTTAGGAGTTTCCCATGTATATAACCAGAATTTTCATGGTCTATTCACCGACGATCAATTGTTTCATTTCAACAACATTATTGTAGTTTAATCCCAAAGGTAACAATCAAAACGAGATTTTAAATAACCAAGAGATTGAAATTGTCAATGTAATATATCATAATTTAAACTCAGTCACGTAGACGAATATGAACTCTGTTTTAAGGCTTCCAGGCTTTAGGAGGTGGTGGGGTAGGAGGGTAGAGAGGAGGAACACCATTGAACATTGTGTTCTTATCGATTCGATCGCCTCCACTGGTGGTTAAGGAAACGAGAGCAGCCACAAGACCTGCATTACCAGACAGAGTAGGCTCGCTCGCGTTATAATTGCTTCGTATGTCATGGAACTGGTCGAAACTGTTTGGTCCACCGACCATAGCTCCTGTGATGTTGTGTGGGTTTGGATTCTTTGTGTCTCTATACTCCAATCCTTCTCTACAGCTTCTTCTCTTCTTGTCGTTTGGAATTGTGGCTCCTCGGTGGTGAACGCGTCTTGGAAACTTGTTGCCGAAACCAACCACATAGCTCATTTTTAATGGGTTATTTCCAAGAATGTAATCAATCTGATTAAATACAAAAACAAAAATTAAATACTGAAAATCAGAATTTGTCTGAAGTAGCTACTGAATAAATGTCAAGCAGTCGTTTGGCATTTTTGAAATATTTGCAACAAATGGGATAATCTTGGTAGTTTTTGTTATATATAATGGTTTGTATATGCACTAGGTATCTAAATTCAACCCTCTTATTTGCAAAGACGATGGATGACAAAATCATAATTAAGTTTTTTTTTCTCTATTTTACGTACTTGCAATTGTTAGATACCTAATAATTAGTTGAAGGTTTCTACATTAAGGAGCATCCTAAGAACCAAACAACTTATTGTCATTTTTATGGTTACAAACAAATTTTGCTTAAGTGCTTTTATTGGCCTTTTTCTACAATGCTTTATTAAAACCATTTAATCTTTGCATGTGATTTCTATTACACTAGGGTCGGTCGGTCCCGGTGAATATATGGAATAAGACTTTATGCTTACCTGAGATTTTGCAAAATCCTTAAGGACATGAATGGAGACAAAGGTAGGGCCACAGTACCAACCAGGAACTCCGGTTGAATTAAGATAATCCGCAAACAAGGAAGCTAAGAAAGAGGCATGAGCCACGTATTCAAGTGGTCTCGGTTTCCCCATGTTCACTTGTATAAGCCCTCCTGCAAAATTACTCCAAATATTTAAAATATCGAAGTCCACACACAAATACAAAACAGAGTAATAAGCAGAGTGCTCAAATTACCTGAAGTCCGGTTAAAAACATTGTACTGCTTGAGATAAGCACACATGGTGATACCAGTAGCGTTATGGTACCTATTGAGCATGTTCTCGTAAGGAAACCCAGGGTTCAAGAACAATCTATACCGAGTCATCAACAACATTGCTCCAGGTAATTTGTTATTCCAGCTCGGTACCATCAATTCCGGTTTATTAGCAAAAGCTTTAGCCGTTTGAGGCACACTCGGGTTCGTGGCGAATTCTATGTAAGTCCTGTTTCCAGTGGCGTAGTAAAGCCACGCGCCGCCCCACATCATATCATCGAACATACTGGTTGAGTTGTAGAAGGCTTCACTCGTTGGCTGCCCCTTTGAGTAGCGGTTGCGTTTAGACTTGCTTCTAAAGAAGGGCCATAGAGTTTCTGCGCCTTTTTTGAGCTTTTTGGCATAGGTAGGTTTGTCTGTAAAGACGATTGAGGCAGCGGCTAAGGCGGAAGCCACTTCAGCGCCGAGATCAGTAGCAGAAGTCGAGGAGAGGACAGGACGGTCATAGGACATGTCTTCTGGTCTTTGCCAACAGTAGATATCATCTGGTGATTCTGAAACTCTAAGTCCTCCACCAACCTAATATCATATGGTAACAGCATTTTCATCAAAATTGTTAAGGGTTTATGTTTCATACTGTGCAAGAACTTGGTTGAATATCTATTTGGTAGAATTCTCCTAGGTTTTGTCAAGTTTACTTTTCAAGAATACTACACGTACTATGTTTAGAAGAGAAAGAAAAGTTACAAGAACAAAATATCTTCCTCCTAGGAATCTCTATATGTTTATAATTTTGGAATAACATGTATAGCACCAAAGATTCTTTTTTTTTTTGGAATTTCAACTTCGTTTGGTTGATTCGTATTTTATAATTTTGTAATCAAAGACTCATGAGTTGACTTTCTCCTACTTTTAATCAGAAATTAATATAAATTGTAGTACTAAATAATGAATTACTAAAGGAAATGAAATGAAGAAACAAAGTTGGAGAATAAAAGACCTGTGTGTAGATATGATCAGGGCGAGAAGCAGAATTGTTGAAAGTGAGAAGAAGATAATCAGTGCCCCATTTGAGAACATCTCTCATGTGATCATACTCATTGATGGCTTTGAATTTGTGACTATATTCAATGAGACTCCAACTTAGCATTGTCATTGAGAATGCCATCGGAAAATGAAATTTAATGTTGGTTCCGCCGTCGTAGTACCCTCCGACCAATCCTCCGGCCACGTCCGGCTGTCCATCTTTTAGCCCCGAATCTCCTCTCCATGGAACCTTATTGTTCTTCGGCAGCTTACCAGCTACATTGTAAATTCATTATCCATCAATACTAATATTTTTTATTAATTTTTTATATACTAATGGTCAATCACGAACAAATTAATTGAATCTGACCCTCGTATATATATAATCTGTCCTAAAAGAGAGTACTGTTTTATTTTTATTATGTTCACGTCAAATTTGATCGGACCTCAGACTTTTTGTTCCTATCATGAACAATTTTAAGAAATATGTTTACTATGTAAAAGATACTTCCATTGTTAGACGAAATATGAAACTAATTAAGACAGTGTGGCTCGACATATTAATGTTATGCAAGTGCCTTTAAGTCCATTTGATCTTATATGAATTTGAGTTTGTTTGTAGAACTGGTTAATTATTTTGTATTTGAAATAAAATATTATTTCTTAAAATTATACTAAACTAAGAAAATCTTAATTGAAAAATAAAACAATGTGTTGTCATTTTGAACTGATAATAATATAATGTATACATACTATATATAGTTTTTTATTAATAATTAAAAATGATCGGTTGTGATCTAGTAAAATGTGGTACCATCATACCCGTCCGATATTGTAATCTAAAAAAAATTCCCGTATAATTTCCGCTTCAATTTCAAAACCCTTTTCTAATTCACACAGAGATCTAATTATTGAAAATAAAAATAAGAACGTGACAAAAAAAAAAGAATGTAGGGAAAACCACAATCCCAAACGAGCCCTTGGATTTTTGTTATGAATTTTTTCAACACAAATATCAAAACCGCGTTAAATATTCTTAGGCCATTGGAAAGCCAAATTAAATGAATATGTGAGCATTACCAAAAGCCAGCTCAGGAGAACGAAATGGGAAAATGCGAGGGTGCAAGTAATTAGTCGGATAAACGTGCTTCAAACAGATTTTGGTATTTTATTGGAATGTCAACGTGTTATGTAATCTTCTTCTAGTCTACTTCATCACCAAAAGAATGTTTTTTTTTTCAAAATTTAAAGAATGTTTATTTATGTTGTATCATTAATAATAAAAAATTAATGCCCTTGTGAACAAGGAACTATTCAAAGTTTCATAACAAAGAAATATATGATTTTTTTAGTTTTTTTTTTATCATCTATTAGAAAATTACATCATATTATATAAATAAAAATTATTAATTGTTCAACTTTTTCTTTAATCTTGAGAATTTGACAAATGTTCACATTTTCCATACATTCAAACAGTATATTATCGCTTGTAAATCGTTGCTAGAGATTTTTTTTAAAATAGAACCGGATGGTATAAAGAATAAAAACAATACCGTATCGAAAACGAATCCTTCATTTTATAAAAAAATAGAAGAATCCGTAATTTTTGTCCAAAAATAAATGAATCCTTCAGAAAATTTTGCAATAATCTATATATGTAAGTAACATCATGAAATAAAATTTCGACAAAAATAAGAAAACAATGAACAAAAGAAGACTTACATTTCTGCGCATCGAAAAACTGAATAGCCTTGTGGAGGGCAAGAGTGTAATTATCTGGTGGAGGAGGGGTAGACTTGTGACGAGGCAAAGACTTGACGATGATGATCGGAAGAACAACGATGAGGAACAAGCCGAAAATAGATCCAACGGTCCACCAAAACACCGTGCGGCTCACGGAAACACAACCTAGGTTTACATACTTTTTTCTCTTCTTTCTCCAGCTATCGTCCGGTGCAAGCAACCAGCTCTGTTGCGTCTCGTCCAGTTGGTTCTTCTCATGTTCTGCGGTTATCCGCTGCGAATGGAGGGCTCCTCTGTCCCACTCTGTCATGTTCCTCCTCCGCTCTTCCTCCTCTGCCGCTACTCGATCGCTATCTACGGCGTCGAGGCTCCCACCCCATAGATTCCCCGGATGCATTTCGAAAGAGCTTTTTGGAAATTGGATGATTAGGTTACTTTGGAGAAGAATTTAAAGAGGATCTTAAGAGTTTTTGGTTTTCCTTAAAAGAAAGGAAGCGTAATGAATTTGATTTATGATAGGTGAGATGGATTTATTAAAGTATGAGTTGACTAAAATGGTATAGGAAATGGGAAAGGAGGTGTTTCTATATTTTAGTAGAGATTCGGAAATTTATACTTATTACTTTCAAAGATTTCCGGTTTTTGATTGCTTTTGTTATTTTGAGATTAATTAGAAGTTTAATCGGACAAAACAGGATTATAATTAGCTGTCTTCTTTAGTTTTGGTCCCAATTTTTATTCCGAATCGGAACTAAACATTAGAATTCTTTGAAAACTAAGGAAATGCGACTTCATAACTCAATATTAATGTTTTGATACTTGAGGATTTAAAATAACATTGTTTGAATTATTTGTGCATGGTGCTGTATAAGTAGTAGTAGTAATACTTTACACTATAAATTAATACGGAAATAATTAACCGTCAAAACTAAAGGTAGTATTTAAAGAATCTCTTTTTTGTACTAAATTTTTTAACCCGCTTCAAACACGGGATTAGAACATTTGAAAAAAAAAATTATGAATTTATTTTAATATATCAAAGAAATTAGAAATACCAAATATGAAATGGTGCATTTTCCATATTGATAAATATATTTTACTTGATTTATATGTACGTATTTAATTGAATACGTTTGAGATTATAATTTTTTTCAAACTTATGTGGGCTGACCAACCCACAACAATATTTACGTTATGTTGTAAAATCTTTTGAAATATAGTATCTACTGATCTACATGAACACTAAGACAAATTTTATAAATTGATAGCGGTAAATAATTTATCGTAAAAACACTATGTTATACTCCATTATACTAGAGTTGGCTCCCGTTACGCGCGAGTATTTCTTCTACAATTTTATTACATTTAAACACAAATAGTTTGATTCATATAATATTTTATTAATTATATTTAACAAAAATAATTAATGTTTTATATATAAAAAGTAGTGATTGGTTGTTTAAATGAATAAGTTTTTTTATTCTCTTATCTATATAATATTGTTTGAATATAAAATTATTAAGTGATTTTTAATCAACTCGACATTAATAATTACTATTTCAAAATGTATGTAATTGTTTAAAACTTTGTTAGCTTCATACATAATATATCATAAATTTCATATATCGTATCTACAAATTATGGTACTTTAGTGTACTAATATTATATTATTTTTAACATTAATACTTTTATTTTCTATTTATCATATTGTTTTAGTATAACAATACACTTTTACGTATATTTAAATTTCAGTATTCTTCAGTTTTTATATATTTTAATTATGATTTTTCTTTAGTTACATTGCTAATATGAAACTACTCGTTGAATAAGAAACTTAGCTATTTAAAATTAAAAATACCATGTATTTGTAAGGTTAAAATATGTGTCGATTTTTTATATATCGAGTTAGTAATTTCATTTCCTATTGTTTCCAACATATTAAATGCACTTACAACACATAATATATGTTATACTTACATTTAGTTTTTCTCCTCCTCTTCACTGAAAAGTATTTAGAACTTTTATTTCCTCATGCTCTTATAGTGACATTTAAATTTTTTCTTTGGGTTAAAAATGTAGGAGTCGTAACTCGCACAATTGAATTTGTAAGGGTTTTAGGAGAGGTGTGAGACTTCTGAGTGAGAAACAGTGCAGAAAAAAAAAAAAGACTGTAGTTATAGCTGTTATGAAAGTTTTATTAATCTTTGTTATCTGGAAAAGTTCTGAACCCTCTTTTGGGTGAATACAATGAACTATTTATACATTTTCTAATCTAGGTCTAAGGACTAGAGTTGGACATGGCTCATTAAGCAATTAAAATAGCTTTAGGCTCATATTACCATTAAACCCATTTGGATCTAATTCTATTATGGACCTAATTATAAATTGGGCTCTTGTAAGCATGTTTAGGATTTCTTCTGAACTTGGCAAAATTCTTCTTGTCGTTGTATTGATCTCGCAGGAGTGGAATCCGACCTCTACAAAAAATAAAATCATAAACACAATAATCTTTAACTTTTGGAGCTTATATAATTTTTTTGGGCAAACATTTATAATTTGAGTAACTATTAATTTCTCTTGTTCTCTTATTCCCTTTAATTATGTATAATTGTAATAATTCTCTTAAGTATAACTGAATTTAATTTATTTTCTTTTTATTAGATGTAACGCTTATCTACTTATATTTTGCTTTATGAATTGAGTTATAGATTAGCATGTTTGTTTATTTCTTATGACTTGTTTGATATTTTATAATATTTACGATACAACTTTACCTAATTAAATATTTATAGTGTCAAATATAGTATAACCAAATTTATTAAATATAGTATGTGAAATATTCATACTTTAAATTTTCACCACGTACTTAGGCATGACCACGCGCGGTTACAGTTTTTGCGGTTACGGGTTTTTAACCGACGATTACGATTATAATTGTTTTTAACCGTAACCTTAACTGTTTCATATGCGGTTGATACGGTTACGGTTAAACACGGTTCCGAGTATTTAATAAAAATGATACGGGTAATGTTACGGTTTAATACTACGGTTATAATTATATTACTTTTTAAACTTAATAATTAAAAATAAGTAAAAGTTTTAAAAAAATATGTATATTTAAAACTCATCTTTAATGTTATTAAAATTAAACATTATTTTTGTTTGAGGATGAAAGTAAAAAAAGTTATAGATGATCTTTCAATTTTTTTATATGATGATAAAAAAAATTATAACCAATATTTGCCTCCACAACGAGATTTCAGATTTTTTATCATCTATTTTTTAAAAAAAAAAAATTTAAGACTTAAAAGTCTTTGTTTACCTCCAAAAATGGAGCATAATTAGTAAACTCTTCGAATAGTTGACAAATTTACCGGTACACATTTTCAACAAAGGCTTATTTTAAAAGAAAAGTTTGCTACCAAATATTTCTATTACTTTTAAATAATTCAACATGTACTTAAATTTTGTTAAAAAAATGTTAAATATATTGGTATTAGATTAGTTATTAGAAAACTTGTAGGTAATTGACGGATAGATAAATTATAAATCATCGAGTACCAAATGAAAAAAATAAACTAATATCAAATTCTGTAAACTGATTTATATTTATTGAGGTGAAATAAAAATTGTGAAAAACTTCAAAAAACAAACAAAGGGAGTAAATTATTCCATAATTACTAATTAAAAAAAATGTTAATCACTATCTTCTAATCGCGTTGAAGATACGTCACTATCAATATCTTCATTGTCTCGAATGTATTCTTGTTGTCTATTATAAGCTCTAGTCCAATCATCAAGACACACTTGGGCTTCGAGAGAATATGGGCTCATTTTTGATCGAGTTTTATCTAAAATTTGACCTCTCATACTAAACGCACGTTTGACGGAAACTGTTGAAACTAGTGAAGCCAAAACGTCCTTTGCAACTATAGCTAAAATTAAAAAAAAAAATTGTCACCATTGAATGACTTGAAAGTTATTACATGCATCTTCATCACCAAATTCAAAATTATTATATAAATATTTCTCAAGTTCGGAATGATTACCTGACACTACAAGAAAACACTGATTTAGCGTCTGCATATTTCGACGCTATAACCTCTTAGCGTCGATTTAGCGTCGAAAAACATTTTGACGCTAAACCATCGACGCTAATTCATTTTCGACGCTATTTTAGCGTCGAATTGAAGTTCAACGCTAATTCGACCCTAATTTAGCGTCGAATGTTCGACGCTACTTCGACACAATATTTCGACGCTAATTCGACGCTACTATAGCGTCAAATTAGCATCGAAACATTTCAATGCTAAATGGATGCTAAATTGATGGTAATTCGATGCTAAATTAGCGCCGGATTACCGTCGACACTTGATTAATTCGACGCTAAATCGATGCTAAATCGATACAGATATAGCGTCGAATTACCGTCGACACCTGATTCATTCGACGCTAAATCGATGCTAAATCGATGCTGATGTAGCGTCGAATTAGCATCGATTTAGCGTCGAATGATAACATTTAAAAAAAAAAATTATTATACAAAATTATTATACAATATAATAAAAATTAAAAATTATCCGATACAAAATAAAATTATCCGTTACAAATGAAATTAAAAAGTTAATCCGACGGCGGTTGTTGGGTCCTTAGGTTCATGATATCTTCTAATTCTTGGTGGAATTGCGTTGAACCGGGAGGTGTAGGAGGCGGTGGAGGACGATTCATCCCGAGCAAGGCAGTGGCTAATGTCAGGTTATCCACTGCAATGATGTCAAAGAGACTGCTCAATGACGAGACATGGGTCTTTAGCTCCGCAATCTCAGCTTTAGCAGCTTGCAACTCAGCGGTCAAACGCGGCTGAGACGAACCCGACGAGTAAGAATATTGAGAAGACGAACAAGCTACCGGGACATCTTTGATGGATCCAACACCCATCGTATGTCCTTTCTTCTTCGGTGCAACCTACAAAATAAAAGTATTATACTGTAAAATAATAATTAAAAATAAGTTATAATTAAAAATAAGTTATAATATAAAATAAAAACTTAATAAATTACCTCCTCGTAAAGTCTATCGAAATCTTCGAGACCCATCGTAGACTGGACAGACTCATCTAGCTCTTCCAGTCGTGCGTTGTACGCGTTGAACGTTTGTTCTGCTTGAGCGGTAACAAACGTCCCATCCTTCCTCCGATGAGTTTCGGAGGAAGATCACCACCATCAGCCTGTTAAAAAAAAATAAACAGAGATAAAAATGAAATAGATAATAAATAAATATTTAAAATATAAATAATAAAATAAATTAATTTAATACAAATATTACCATTTCCAGTCGTACTGTGGCGTATGATGATTGACCTGCACAATGCTTTGAAGGTCCATCTCCTTGGGCCACCGGCGTGAGACGGGATGCAGAACACTTCCCCGATTTAACCACCAATTTGGGATCCTTCCAAAACTGCACTAGACCAGACCAAACATCGGGATCCATCCCAAGCGGGTTCGCCTCATTGCCTTTCTTACCCCACGCTTTCTTCAAGTTCGTAACGTAACCGTTGAGACGCTTTAGGGCCTTTTTCTCGAACGCCGCTCGCACTTCGAAAGTATGAGGTTCCTCCCAATGCCACCCTTGCTACAAAAATACGAATAATGTTATGAATATATTTATAATCAAATAATTTAATAAATAAAATTAAATAATATAAAATAACTTACCGCCCATGACTAGAACCAAATATCCCGAACATTATGCGGCGTCATGCTCCAATTAGAATGCGGCATAGTGAAGTGGGCCTTGATTGCCTTGGTGACCGAACGCGCAACCTTGTTATCCGTAAACCTATTAAACAAAATATTAGAATCTTAATAATTTAATTATAACTTGTAATTAAAATTAATTACACAAAACAAATTTAATTAGTAATATTGAAAAAAATTAAAACATACCATAATGTACCAGGAGGTCTCAACGGATGGATAATCTTAAGCTGTGTCTCACGTCCAGGTTGGCGGAGAAGCTCAGAAATCCGCATCATAAGAGGCGCGTTTGCCGGTGGAGGGGGCTCATTGTGGTCATCTTCGCCTTCTTCTGGCTCTGGATGAGGCTCTGGCTGAGGCGGTGGCGGAGCTCGTGGACGGTAGGTCGCAGCCTGCAAACCCGGCAATGACCCTGATCCGGATCCGCGACGACCATCGGATCCGGGAATCGTAGCATCCTCACAAAATAACTCGTCTTATGAAGGAGGAGGAGGTCGATCCACCTACAAAATAAAACAAATTAAAAACTTATAAAATAAGTTGATAGAACAATTCATCGATTCATAAATTTTATATATAATATATGAATACACACACATAAATCCATAAATTTAACATTTAGGAAATAATTTTATATTTTCGAAAAATAACTTGTAAATTCGTTTTTAATTTTAAATAATTATTTTAAAATCCTAAAACTCATAAATTTGTTTTATTTGACTTTACATAAATAAATTTCATAAAATCTAAATTCATTCCATAAGTTATCAAATCTAAATTTAAATCTATAACTTATCAAATTTAAATTCAAATCTAAATTCAAATCTATAACTTATCAAATCTAAATTCAATTCCATAATTTATCAAATCTAAATTCAATTCCATAGCTTATCAAATCTAAATTATTTTCCATTTCCTAAAATCAATTTCCTACATTTTTTCCTAAAAGCTATTTCATAAGTTATAACAAATTACTAATATTGGTTAACAAAAATTAAAACAACATAAAAAAAAAAATTACCAACGGAATCCATCGGAGGAGGAGGAGGAGGAGGAGGAGAAGGATCGATTGGAGGAGATTCGACCCCTACGGTGGTGGTGTTTCGGAATCCGTCGGAGGAGGAGGAGGAGGAGGAGGAGGAGGAAGAGGAGGAGAAGGAATCTGTCGGAGGAGAGTCGACGCTACGGTGGTGGTGTTTCGGAATCCGTCGGAGGAGAGGGAGAGGAGAGGAGAGGAAGAGGAGAGGAGGGGCGGAGAAGAGGCTCGGAATTGCAGAAACCGGGGGCGGAGAAGAGGCTTGGGTCTGCGTTATAAAATCCGTGATCTGACGCTAAATCTAAATACTTAGCGTCGAATTAGCGTCAGATTACATTTAAATATTGTAAAATATTTCTCCTCTTTCCCACGGAGAATAAAGTTTACCGCCGGTTAGATGGGAAATTTTTTGATTTAGTGTCGATTTAGCGTCGAATCTCGAACCAATTCAACGCTAAATCAAAATTTTTTGGTTTGGTGCCATTGGTTTAGCCAACTAAATCTGAATTTTTTCGTTTTACCGCCTTTGGTTTACTCAAATTAATTCAATATAGCGTCGGTTTTGCGTCGGATCAAATTAATTTTATGAAATTAACACTCATTACCCTAAACCCTAAACGTAAAAAAATTTCAGTAGCGTCGAATCGATGCTAATTCGACGCTAACTGAAACAGATTTTACGTTTAGGGTTTAGGGTAATAAAACCGCCACTGGTACGAAGACTATTTTGCCATTTCAATCTTTGCTATAACAGAATAATTTCATATTTTCAAATTTGAAATTATATATTTGGTTCATATAGGGTTATGATGATATATATATGTAAACCTATATAGTTTTTTGAAATAGAAGTCCTTTGTGACAAAAAAAAAAAAAAAAAAAACATAGAAGTCCTTAATGACATGCATTTGTAACATCGAATTATAAAAACATACTATTATGTTTGCAATTAAATGTTTGAATATAGATAACATTGTAGCTTCACTCTGAATCGTCGACATTATCCTAAACCCTAAACGTAAAATTTATTTCATTTGGCGTCGAAGTAGCATCAAAATTAGATGAATTCAACGGTAATGTTGTTTAATAGCATCGAATTAGCGTCGATTTCATCTGATTTTGATGCTACTTCGACGCTAAATGAAACAAATTTTACGTTTAGGGTTTAGGGTAAAGAAACCGTAACATATACGATAACAATCTTAACCATTTAAAGATTTTTAAACCGCAACATATAATGATAACAATCATATGAATTTTTTCATATCAAATTTCCTAAATCCATTTCATTACAAATTTATAACAAATATATAACAAATTTATAACAAAATGTACATATTGATATTTCATTACAAATATATAAAATAAAATTAACATAAAAAAAATATTCATTTAGCGTAGAATTAGCGTCAAATCACATGAATTCGACGCTAATTCGACGCTAATGTTGTTTAATAGGATCAAATTAGCATTGAATTCATCTGATTTTGATGCTACTTCGACGCTAAATGAAACAAATTTCACGTTTAGGGTTTAGGTTAAAGAAACCGCAACATATACGATAACAATCTTAACCATTTAAAGATTTTAAAACCGCAACATATAACGATAACAATCATATGAATTTTTTCATATCAAATTTCCTTAAATCTATTTCCTACATATTTCCTAAATCCATTTCATTACAAATTTATAACAAATATATAACAAATTTATAACAAAATGTACTAATATATAAAATAAAATTAACATTCAAAAAAATAATCGTTTAGCGTCGAAGTAGCATCGAAATCACATGAATTCGACGCTAATATTGTTTAATAGCGTCGAATTAGCGTCAAATTCATGTGAATTCGATGCTACTTCGACGCTAAATGAAAAACATTTTATGTTTAGGGTTTAGGGTAAAGAAACTTTCTTACCCATTTAAAGATTTTATGTTCATAACATATAACGATAACAATCACATGAATTCGATAACAATCTAACATCGAATTAATTAGTGTCAACCGGAATATTGTTTTTTAAAAAAATTAAAATATTCATAAACAATAATATTCTAAAAAATTAGAAATATTCGGAAAAATAAATACAAATGAAATAAAAACACTAATATATGCTTCACTCTGAATCGTCATTTGAGTTGTCGTCATCCTCATCGGTACTTTCTCCACTCTCGTTTGCGAACTCGTCTTCGGGGTTTTCTGCATCGGTAGCATCCGAAAGTATTTCAGCTTCTCGATTTTGCGGATCTATAAGAATGATGTTGTCTATATCTTCTTCTGGAGTTGTTAGATCCACGACAGTTTCATTGTGCATAGGAGCGTCGTCGGATTCAACTATCATTCCTCTGGGTGCTATTTTAAGCACATATAACCATGAAATCCCTGTTTTTCTAACACGTGGATATGGAATGAAACATACTTGATCCGCTTGTGATGCAAGGACAAATGGATCTTACTTTGCATAAGAACGCGATCCATTAACATCGATGACACCAAACTTTCCTACTCGAACCCCTCGCCCGACAACTGGATCAAACCACTCGCATTTGAAAAGGGTGCACTTTAAGTTAACCAAACCAGGGAATTGCACTTGAATAATGTCTTGTATAATGCCATAAAAATCCATGTCCCCGCCATAGTTCGCAGTTGCTCTGTTTTTGCCACATTCGACCGTATGAAACACATAATCTCGTGTAAAATACATTGGAGTTGACGTAACTTTCCCCAACGGACCTTGGATCAACTCTCTAAACTATACAGGGTATGACGTGTCTCCATAATCAACCTGGAAAATACAGAATACACATTGTAAATATAGTAGTATATACACAAATTGTATATATAGATTTTTATGGAAACTAAATATATATAATTTTGTGTTTAACTTATATACATGAGTCCTCAACCATTTAGCAAAGTGTAGATCTTTACGTTTTTCAATCTCACCGGCGGATGCATTTGGGAAAGCCTCGTTAACTTGGCGAATGAATTCACTAATAGAAAATATGGTTATAACAAATGTTTCAAAGCATATATAAGTACAAAAATAACCCTTTTGACCTCAATCCATAGTTGGTAATTATAATATGTACCTCAGAAATGGGCTAACTTCGTCGCATTGTAAGAGAATATATGTGTGTGCACAATTGTAGTCTTCGTGCGAGGATCAGTCTTGTTCTCTTATGATTCCGGCATGCCTACCAACTGCACAGAATATATCTGGGACATCTGAAAATGGATATGTTTGTGCGATGCCACCATCGTCGTACCTACGTAGAGCTCTTTTTCGTGTTCGGACAGTTGGAGGGAAGTAATATGAGCTGAAATGAGAGGTTTCTTCGGTAAAACTCCCGCAACAATTGATCCCTCAACCCTTGCCAAGTTTTTTGCCTTTCCTTTTAAGTGTTTCATGAATCTCTCGAAAGGATACATCCAACGAAATTGAACGGGCCCTCCTAAATCGGCTTCGTGAGGAAGATGGACAGGAAGATGCTCCATCACATCAAAGAAAGATGGAGGGAATATCTTTTCTAAGTTGCACAGCAATATTGCGATGTTATTGTTTAGTTGTTGAATTCCATCATGAGTCAGAGTTTGCACACACATATCTCGAAACACCTAAACCCAAAATCCAATATCAACCAAAACACAAATGTAATTTTCGACACATAATTTGTTTAGATATTTAAATATCGTCATAGAAAATATACCTGCAAGTGATTCATGCACGTTCGTTGGCAAAAGTTCTACAATGGCGAAAGGCAATAATCTCTGCATAAACACATGACAATCATGACTCTTCATACCAGAAATTTTTTTTCCCTTGCTCCACAGACTTAGAGAGTTTTGACACATATCCATCTGGGAACTTAACTTCGGTGGAAACCCAGTTGAAGAATGTTGCTTTGCCTTCGCTTGACAATATAAAGCTAGGCACTGGAGCTCTCCCATCTCCCGTGAGATGTAACTCAACTCTAGAGCAATTAAGAGGCAAATCCAGTCTAGACTTCAAGTTGTCTTTAGACTTGCCTGGAACGTTTAAGATGGTGTGCATGATGTTATCGAAAAAGTTTTTCTCAATGTGCATGACATCAAGATTGTGGCGCAATAGATGATCCTTCCAGTACGGTAGATCCCAGAAAATGCTCTTCTTATGCCAATTATGTTCTTCAAGGAATCCATCTGGGAGATTGGTCGGAATATTAAGCCAGTTACCACCACGTTTTGTTGTGTCTTCAGCTCCCTAATAATCAAGTTGACCTTCAATTTTTTCTCCTGAGAGATATGGAGGTGGGGGGATACGTACACGTTTGCCCTTTGTGAACAACCTCCTGTTCCCCCGGTACGGATGGTTCATAGGGAGAAACCTCCGGTGACAATCAAACCAACAAGATTTTCTACCATTTTTTAAATGGAATGCATCTATTTTATTTTGGCAATACGGACATGATAACCTACCATGTGTTGTCCAACCAGATAACATTTCATAGGCTGGAAAATCGCTTATCGTCCACATAAGCATAGCTCGCATGGTAAAATTCTTTTTCCTAGAGTAATCAAAAGTACGAAACCCATGAGACCACAACATGTTCAACTCGTGAATCAGCGGCTGTAAAAACACATCAATAGATATTCTTGGATGCTTCAGACCAGGGATTAAAATACTCAAAAATAGAAATTCCCTCTGCATGCACATATTAGGCGGAAGGTTATAAGGTGTCAATATAACCGGCCACAAAGAATATTGCCTGCCAGACATACCAAACAGACTAAAACCATCTGTATATAGGCCAAGATAAACATTGCGCTTCTCTTTAGCAAAATTAGAGTGTATCGATTTGAAGTGTTTCCAAGCTTTTGCATCAGAAGGATGATGAACTTCTCCTTCAATAGTTGAATGTTCCGCATGCCACCTCATTGATGCAGTTGTGCGTTCTGAATGGTATAACCTTTGTAGCCTATCTGTTATGGCTAGGTACCACATTCTCTGGTACGACACTTTTCTACCAGCTCCTTGGGGCTTAAATCTTGGTTTGTGGCAAAATCGACATTCCTGCAGATCTTCATCATCTTTCCAAAATATCATGCAATTGTCAATAAAAACATCTATCATCTGCGAGGACAATCCTAAACTAGAGACTAGTTTATGTATGTCGTAATATGACTCAGCAGGTTGATTACCCTCTGGCAAATATTCTCTTAGAAGAGATGCCCAATCATCCATGCAACTCTCAGATTGATTATGACCAGACTTTATTGCCATCATCCTAGATGCCAACGATAATTTAGACAGACCTTCCCTACAACCTTCATAGATTGGTTGTTTTGCAGAATCAAACATATCATAAAAAAAATTTGCATTTAAATTGGGTTCCTCAACAACATCAGGAGTAGACATAACTCCAGGAAATGCATCAGTTACCATTTCTTCGAACCTATTATGCTCTAACCCGGCATCATGATCATCATTTTCTATAACAAATTGATGCCGCTAATATTGTTCATTCGAATAACCCTGACCTTGATCCATAGGTTGGTAACTAGTACTACCCGAAGTTTCATCTTCATATCCCTCTCCATGATAAAACCAAACATAATACTCAGGTGTGAACCCTCTATTAAATAAATGCGTACCAAGTGTATCAATTGTCTGTGGCCTCGAATTTTTGCACTTCCGACACGGGCACACCATCACTCTGGTCCGTTGAATTGTAGGCACATTACTCGCTTGAGCCATGAAAATTTCAAGGCCGTTGAGGAACTCTTCTGAAAGGCGTCCATTTTAATCTTTACGTCGATACATCGAGCGTCTTAGTTCGTATATATCGCCCATTTTTAAAAAAAATTGGGAGAAAAGATTTTTTTTTTTCGGAATTGATTTTTTTTTTTTTTTGAACTTCTGAAATGATTCCTTACGGTGGTGGTGGGTGGGTATATATAGGAGATTTTTGCATCGATCTCGCATCGATTTTTCATCGAATATTAGCATCGCATTAGCATCGAATTCCTTTGCGTCGATTTTGCATCCAATTCGCGTCGTTTTTGTGTCGTTTCTAAACAACGCTAAATAAGTAGGTGAACCCGTGTTAAATGTGTCATCTACCTACCAAATTCGACGCAATATTCGACGCTATATTCAACGCTATGCGTTCGACCCTAAATCGACGCTAAATTTGCATCGATTTAGCGTCGAACTTAGACTTCCGATGCTAAATCAACGCGATATAGCGTCGATTTAGCTTCGAAATGTTTCGTCCCTAATTAGCGACAAGCGTCGAATTGTGTTATGGACGCCATTACGACGCAAAATCGACGCTAAAAAGCGTCAGAATAAATTCAACGCTAAAATACAGTTTTCTTGTAGTGTGATGGTCGTTGTCTTTTTTGTCGTCATATCCTTTCTGGAAGACTTAGTGTAGATGTTGATGACATATCATTTAATATAGATGATTCACCAACTTGTGATGTCACATGCCTATAAACTCTATAATAATCATCATACAAATTTTCTATGTCTTTTTTTGTATCGGAAGTAATACTTGAAACACTAAAACAATCAGATAAATGTAATAATTTATAATATATATGTGGTGAGATAATCCGTTAAACCATCTAATTTAGTTCTTGGATCGAAAACCGATGCAATCAAATTAAGAGGTGGAATTTCTTCATAGTACTTTAGCCATTTTCTCTCATATTTTTGATGCACAATGACAAAACAATATTATTTTTATGTTCATGCATCATATCAGCAAGATTAACACATTCATACAAAAGTAAATGACTAGTAGGATAATAAATATGTTGCATCATTAAAACATTTTTATAGTTTTAAAAGTGCACTACAATCATCCCAATGAGTTGGCCACAAAGTAAAAGAACTACATATTTGTTGAATAAAGCTACACAATAAATCTTTATGACTAATTGAATCAACAAGCATGTCGTAAGTTGAATTCCAACGAGTAGAAATATCTCGAGAAAACCTTTTAGGACGTATATTATGCATTTTGCAAAATCAGAACCATTGTTTCATCAACTGTGGATGCCCCCATAAATAATTCAAAGCTTTTTTTATTGGTGCAACAATATTATTTTGAGAAACTAATAAACCATCTTGTAACGACCGTAAACCAAAGTTTGGATAATTTTGGTAGGTGTCGATCGACACCAATAGGTGGTGTCGATCGACAATAAATTTCAGAAAAACCGAAGGTTTTGTTTTAACCGCGTTTCTCACTCGGTTTGGTTTCGAAAAAACCCTAAGTCGCGATTATATGAAGTATTCTTTGGGTAGCCGCACGGGGGAGGAGAAAAAGTGAAAGAAAAGGGTGAAGAGAAGAGAATCGAGAGTTAATCGTTGGTTCGTGGAGTTTTGTTCGAGTTCTCGAAGGATTCTTCATCCGTTCGTGCTTGTGGTGATTCGTGGAGAGTTTCTCGGCAGATTCAGTGTTGAATTAGAGACTCTAGATCGTGCGTTCGTCGTTTCCAATCTGCAAATCCCCTTCGAATCGTGAGATAAATGCGTGATCGCGGTGATACGTTGATTCGAATAGGTTGTTCGTTGATTGTTTTCGTTTGATTGATTGTTATTGGTTATTGCGTATGAGATTGTTCCTATTTTTCAATGTTTCGTGATTGTGTTCGTGCCTTGCCTTGGTTGAGTGTGGTTTCGGTTGAATTGGAGACGAGCCACGTAAGAACAGGCTCGTTCTCTGGTTTCAGGAACAGAGCGTCAATCGACACCTACAGGTAGTGTCGATCGACACTCTGTAAGATTGTTGAAAACGAGTTTTGGGTGTCTCGATCGACACCATGGTGGCGTGTCGATCGACACCCGGTTTATCACATGTTGTTTTGATTAAATTATTGTGAACCGGATTTTTGACCTAATCTTACTAAACCGGAAATTGAATTAAAAGGTTAAAGATTGGGTTATTGATATTTGATTTTATATATTACCTTCTTGGCGAGATGACCGCATCACTGAGTATTTGTGATAATACTCACGCAACTCCTATTTTTCTTTTGAGTTGCAGGTAAAGAAAAAGTTTGATCGTGGATCGAGGCCGAGAGAAGAGGATGATAGGGTCTATTGCTTATGTTGTTTAGTCTAGCGAACCAGTTGGTTAGGTTGCTAGTATTTATTCATTCCTGAATTTGGTATTGAATTTAATGTTTGTTAAGGATTTATTTATTTGATGGATTTATTGATTTAAATCTTGATGTTCCAGAGTAGAAATGTTTAGTTTAAAAAAAAAAAAAAGCTGGTTGTTTCAATTTGGTATCAGAGCCTAGACGGTTTTAGGACTATGGAAATTGGATGTTTGAGACTATGTGTTTAAATTAATTTTTGTGTTTAGTCAATTTAATAGAGTCCTAGTATCATCCTCTTTGGCCTTTTAAAATGATTCCACGGTATGTTTTGTGATTAATTGTGACTTCTTGTAGCTTATTGTCCTGTTCTGTTTGTGTTGCAGAGAGATGCACGCCGGAGCTAGAGGTCGTGGACGTGGTAGAGGTCATGGCAGAGGTCGTGGACGTGGTCGTGGACCAGTAGTTGAGTCGTCTTAGAGTGCTACGCATGCGTCTGAGACTCATACGCATCATGAGGGATCCGTGGGCGAGGCCAGTGGTAATGTTAGTGAGAGTGTTGTGGGCGTCGGGAGGGGCGCCTGTACGGCTGGCAGAGGAGTGGGCCCAGGTGCGGGTGCTGTTCCAACTCAGGATCGATGGGAGCGTATGAAGGGCTTTATGGCGCAGCTGTTGGAGCGGTTTCCGGCGACGGTTCCGGTTCAAGCTCCAGTGGTGCCTGCAGTGGCAGAGGTGCAGCCGTGGGCTGCAGTTGCAGAGCTGCGTCCGTCTTACGCGGCAGATGAGTACGGCATTCTTCTCGGGTGGTGTTAGCTCCGAGGATGCTGATGAGTGGCTTATGCGCGTGAAGCGCAATTTTCGTTCGGTCTGTTGTCCTGACGAGTACCGAGTAGAGTTGGTGATCCACTATTTGAGTGGTGATGCGCACGCATGGTGGAGGGATATTTAGGAAAGGAGGCCTGGTGCAACGTTGACCTGGGGGAATTTGTGGCTGAGTTCAACGCCAAATATTTCCCTCAGGAGGCAATTGATCATCTCGCGACGAGATTTGTGGAGTTGGTTCAGGGAGATCGTTCAGTGCGCGATTACGACGCAGAGTTTAGTCGGTTGCTGGCTTATGCTGGTGGAGGCATGATCGATCAGCAAACACAGGTCCAGAAGTTCCTGCAAGGACTACAGTCGGATTTGCGGACTAGATGCAGAGTGACGGAGTACGCCTCGAGGGTGAAGCTGGTAGAGGTTGCTGCGGGGATTGAGGAGGATCTGAGAGGGCAGGCACCCGCTGTAGTTCCAGTGACAGTTGTCCCAACTGTTCAGCCGAGACAGCAGCAGCCGCGGAGTGGTTCCGGTTCAGGTTCCGGCAAGGGCGGCAAGCTGGCGCAGGGACAGAAACGGAAATGGGATGGCGCATCCTGGCCCAGTCAGAGTTCGAGGGGCAGAGCATGTTTTGGATGTGGAAGTTTTGAGCATCATCTGTCGAGTTGCACTAGGAAGGATGAGCAGCAGCAGCAGCCGCAGCAGTCGGATTCAAGGATCTGTTTCCACGGCAAGGTGGCAGGGCATATCAGGCCGATGTGTCCTAAACTGCAGCAGACGGCTGTCGGCGACAGTGCAGCCGTTAGGTCAGATTGGACCAGCACTGCGAGTCTATACCCCGGGAGAGGTGGGTCAGGGGCAGCATATCGGCGGTTCGATCACAGGTAAAATCTTAGACTCAGACTTTGTAAAATTCTTTAGTTGGTGAATTGTTGTTTGTTTCTGCTATTTTACTTGTGATAGTCTAGTAGGGTTCTCAACGCATATGAATTGTGTAGGGACCTTGTTAGTGGGAGGTTTTGAGTCCCATGTGCTTTTCGATTCTAGGGCATCAAACTGCTTTATTACCTCGGAGCATGCCGAGAGCAGTGGCATCCGTAGCAGTGCTGGTGAGCGTTTAGGGTTGGTCAAGTTGGCTGGAGGTGGAGTCCTAGCTACTTCGGGCCATGCTAGAGCAGTTGATGTTCAGATTGTGGGGCAGTCGATGCCAGCATAGTTGGTAATCAGTCCGGTGGAGCTGTACGACGTTATTCTGGGGATGGATTGGTTGTCTCATTACAGAGTTCATCTGGATTGTTATCGAGGCAGAGTGACCTTCGAGCGTG
Organism: Draba incana; assembly: GCA_963576765.1. NCBI lineage: Eukaryota > Viridiplantae > Streptophyta > Magnoliopsida > Brassicales > Brassicaceae > Draba > Draba incana. The sequence continues at coordinate 11,596,435 of OY755215.1, read as the reverse complement.
AGGTAGAGAAGTTAGTGTTTCAGGGAGTAAGACCGACTTCTGGGAGTCTCGTGATTTCTGCAGTTGAGGCAGTACAGATGATTGAGCAAGGATATGAGGCTTATTTGCCGACAATTTCTATGCCAGAGTCTGTTGGTAATGTTGCTGTGAGTGAGATTCTTGTTGTTCGGGATTTCGAGGATGTTTTTCAGTCATTGCGAGGATTACCGTCGTCTCGGTCTGATCTATTTACGATTGAGTTAAAGCCCGGGACAGAGCCTATCTCCAAGGCACCTTACAAGATGGCTCCAGCTGAGTTGGCAGAGCTGAAGAGTCAGTTGGAGGATTTGGCTAGTAAGGGTTTTATCCGTCCGAGTACTTCACCGCCGGGATCGCCGATATTGTTTGTGAAAAAGAAGGATGGTAGTTTCCGGTTATGCATCGATTAACGGGGACTTAACCGAGTCACTGTGAAGAATAAGTACCCTCTCCCGATGATTGATGAGTTGCTAGACCAGTTGAGGGGTGCTACTTGGGTCTCCAAGATCGACTTGCCTTCAGGATACCATCAGATTCCGATCGACGAGGTGGATGTTCAGAAAACTGCTTTCAGGACACGGTACGGTCACTTTGAGTTTGTAGTGATGCCGTTTGGTTTGTCAAATGCGCTGGCAGCGTTCATGCGGTTGATGAACGGCGTATTTCAGGAGTATCTGGATGTCTTCGTGGAGAAGCTTGAGGTGCATTTGCGGTTGGTTCTAGAGAAACTTTGAGAGCAGAAGCTTTTTGCTAAGTTGAGCAACTGCAGTTTTTGGCAGCGAGAGATGGGATTCCATGGTCACATTGTTTCTGCAGAGGGAGTTTCTGTGGATCCGGTTAAGATAGAGTCTATTCGAGATAGGCCTAGACCGACTAATGCTACCGAGATAAGGAGTTTTTTGGGTCTAGCAGAATATTATCGGAGGTTCGTCAAGGGATTTTTGAGTATGGCTTAGTCGATGACAAAGTTGACTGGGAAGGATGTTCCGTTTGTTTGGTCTCAGGAGTGCGAGGATAACTTTTCGAGGGTTAAGGAGATGTTGATGAGTACATCGGTGTTGGCGTTGTTCGATCTGGGTAAGCCTTACGTAGTGTACACAGATGCTTCTGGGATTGGTCTGGGTTGTGTGTTGATGCAAGAGGGTAGAGTGATTGCATATGCTTTGAGGCAGCTGAGGGGCGCAGAGCGTAATTACCCTACGCATGATTTAGAGTTGGGTGCAGTTGTGTTTGCATTGAAGATTTGGAGATCCTATCTGTATGGTGGCAAAGTTCAGATTTTCACAGATCATAAGAATCTGCAACACATTTTTACTCAGCAGTTGTTGAACGTGAGACAGAGACGTTGGGTTGAGCTGTTGGCAGATTATGAGCTGGATATTGTTTACCATCCTTGTAAGGCAAACCAGGTAGCAGATGCTTTGAGTCGTCGGCGAGGAGATTCGGCTCGAGAGCAGGTTATCGAGTCGCTTGTGAGCGAGATTAGCACTTTGCGGTTATGTGCTATTTTGCAGGAACCGTTGGGGTAAGAGGCGGTTGATCAGGCGGATCTTTTGAGGAGGATTCTTGAAGCTTAGGCGAGCGATCAAGGTTTGGTGGTTGCGTCAACTGCAGTGGGTTCTAAGTATCAAGTCTCATCGAATGGGGCGATTCTTGTTTGCGGTCGGGTTTGTGTACCCCAAGGTCGAGGAGTTGAGGCAGGAGATTCTGCGAGAGGCTCATGCGAGTAAGTTCTTGATTCATCCGGGAGCGACTAAGATGTATCGTGATCTCAAGCGGTATTATCACTGGGTCGGGATGAAGAGGGAGGTGGCGGCTTATGTTTCAAAGTGCAACACGTGTTCGTTGGTTAAAGCAGAGCATAAGGTTATGAGTGATCTTCTGCAGAGTTTACCCATTTCGGAGTGGAAGTGGGATATGATCACGATGGATTTCGTAGTAGGATTACCTAACTCGCGGACCTTCGATGCTATCTGGGTGATTGTGGATCGGTTGACCAAGACCGCACATTTTTTTGCCATCAAAAAGATAGACGGCGCGACTGTTTTGGCTAAGAAATTTGTGAAGGAGATTGTGAGGCTGCATGGGACGCCAGCCAGTATTGTGTCAGACCGGGATCCGATATTTGCTTCAGAGTTTTGGGGAGCTTTTCAGGCAGAGATTGTTAGAATTGAGAGTATAAAAGAGATTGAGAGAATCGGCCGGTTAAGGCCTTAGAGTATTTCAAGAATAATACTTGATTTTTATTATTCAAGATGATTCTTACAATGGTAAAACAGCAACCTTAAATAGAAAACACAAATAGAAAGAGACCGTTTGAATTTCAAACGGTCGGGTGTCATAGAACGGTCGGATCGGCTCTCGGATCGAGTCTCTCAGTACGTGGGATGAGGACGGTACGAGGATGGGTCGCAATCGGGAAAGAGATACGTGCGGGTCAACGCGGGATGAGGCTTCCGCGTGTTGGGTCAACGCAGAGCTAAAACGATGCCGTTCCTTCACTTGTCTTCGACCCGCGTGTTTATCCGAATGCCCGAACCGGATCCGCATGTTGACCCGCATCCTTCCTCATCCTGCGGATCAATGCGCCTTGGTGCTTCTCGTACCGCGGATCGATGCACCTCGGTGCTTCTCGTACCGCGGATCGACGAACACCCGATGCCGTATATTGATCTGCATGATCCTCCGCGCCTCGATGCCAATCATCTTGCGGATCAGGCGTCAGACCTGCGTCTTGATATGTCTCGATCCGCGTCACGTCCCGATCCTTACCCACACATTTATTCCCGATCACTTCTTTATTTTTCCCTTAGCACATTTTGATGGTGCCAAGGTCAATACTCCCCCTCAAGTTAAACATAAAGGATTTATGCTTAACTTGGAAACCCGCAACCATCACTTCATTAAAAACCTTAACAAAGAAAACCACGTGGGACAAAACTTTGCTAAGGGAAAAAGAGTGTGATGATTGCAAGTTAGGGGTCTTCTCACGGATGCGTGAAATCCACGAGTCCAAGCTTGCTAAAGAGACGGTTGCAAACTTTGAGACTCGCGGCTTTTGTGAAGATGTCCGCCACTTGGTCTTCACTCCATGTAAAACACGAAAATGTCCATCCTTGTTCGATCTTCTCACGAACCTTATGACAATCGATTTCGATGTGCTTCGTCCGTTCGTGGAACACCGAGTTGGTCGCTATGTGAATTGCGGCTTCGTTGTCACAATGCATCACCATTGGCTTGGTGCTCTCAATCCCCATGTGAGCTAAGATGCCTCTTAACCAAGTTAGCTCATTTGTTAACTTCTTCATCGCTTTATACTCTGCTTCCGCACTTGAACATGAGACCGACTTTTGCTTCTTAGTTCTCAAAGTCACCAAGTTCCCACCAATGAATGTTGCATAATCGGTCGTTGATCTTCTATCGTTTAGGTCTCCGGCCCAATCCGCATCACAATACCCAACAACTTTGGTGTTTTCATTTCTTCCCATCCAAATGCCTTGGCCGACACTCCCTTTAAGATACTGAAGTATTCGGTCCACCATATTCCAATGAAAAACCTTAGGCTCCTTCATATGTTGACTTACTTGGTTGACGCAAAACAAAGATCCCGCCAAGTTAGAGTTAGATAGATCAACTTTCCAACATGCCTTCTATATTGAGATGGATCCTCATATATTTCATCTTCTTTCTCCCCCTTTCGATCAGCCTTGTAACCTTCCTCAAGTGGTGTCTTGGCCGGTTTAGAGGCAAGCTTCCCGGTCTCCTTGAGCAAATCCAAAGTATACTTCCTTTGGGAGATGTGCAATCCGTTCTTGAATCTACACACTTCGATCCCAAGGAAATATTTCAACTCTCCTAGATCCTTGATTTCGAAGACCGGTTTTAAGAACTCCTTAGTGTCTTGAATTCCTTACTTATCATCACCGGAGATTATCATATCATCCACATAGATCAAGACAACCATCATTCCTTTCGGTCCTTGGAGAGTAAAGAGTGTGTGATCCAATTTACACTTCTTGAAGCCTTTTTCCTTGAGGGTCGAACTTAGCTTTTTGTACCAAGCCCTTGGAGATTGTTTAAGACCGTAGATGGCTTTCCTTAGCCGAAGAACCTTTCCGGAGGCAATAGTATTCTCTAGACCGGGTGGTGGTGTCATATACACCTCTTCTTCAAGATCTCCTTGAAGGAAAGCGTTCTTCACGTCCATTTGCCACAACTCCCAATCCACATTAATCGCCAAAGAGAATACAACCCTCACGGTATGTAGCTTAGCCACCAGAGCAAAGGTATCCGTATAATCATCTCCATAAGTTTGTGTAAAGCCTCTAGCCACTAACCGAGCCTTGTGTCGTTCAAGGTCTCCATTGCTCAAGAACTTGAGGGTGAAGACCCATTTAGAGCTAACCGCTCTTTTTCCAAACGGAAGATCGGCTTCATCCCAAGTGTGATTCTTGATCATAGCACCAACCTCATCATCAACAGCTTCAACCCAACGTTCTTCTTCCATCGCCTTTTCATATGTCTTCAGAATCGAATGTTCATCTATGTTCACAAGAAAGGCTTGATGAGAGGAAGGTAAGAGGGCGAGTGAACAAACCGCTTGAATAGGATGGGCAACGGCTTGATTGTTGTAATATACTCGATGCTCTTTCCATGTGGAAGGATCCTTCTTGAGCCTTGTGCTTCTCCTAAGAACCGGTCCACTTGGTTCCTCTTCCACTATTGAGTCACCAACATAGAGATCTTGTTCTTGAACACCGGAGAGACCATCATGACTAACCATCTCTTCTTGACCATTCGGAACACTCTCATCATTCGTCTCTTGATCATTGTCCTCTTGGACCGGAGGTGCTTCACTTTCTCTAGCCTTTGGTGCTTCCGGATTGCCAAGGTGTTGGAGGAGGAACCTCAAATTAGCATTATAATACGTAGAGCTTGCAAACTCCCGTAGTTCATCTTTCTTTTTGGTTCCATAGTAGCTCTTTTCCTCCATAAACTTCACATCTTCGGACACAAATGTTCTTCTTGAAATTGGATCATAACATTTGTATCCCTTTTGGGTAGTGGAGTATCCAATGAATATACACCTTGTGCTCTTTGCATCTAGCTTTGTCCGTAACTCACCGGGAACTAGGACAAAACAAACCTACCCAAAAACCCTTAGATGTTCAATAAAAGGTCTAGTGTTATTAAGTACCTCAAACGGTGAGATGTCCTCAAGGATTTTGGTTGGGGTTCGGTTGATCAAATAGCATGCCATCATGACCGCATCACCCCAAAATCTCTTAGGCTCGTTCATGTGAAACATCATGGCTCGAGACACCTCCATCAAGTGGCGATTCTTCCGTTCGGCCACTCCATTTTGTTGGGGAGTGTATGGACAACTTGTTTGATGCAAGATGCCATGCTTAGAGAAGTGTTCTTTGAATCGATGGCTTGTATATTCTCCTCTATTATCTGTTCTAAAAATTTTGATCTTGGCATTGAATTAGTTAGTAACATAAGTTTGAAAAGTTATGAATGCCTCAAGAACACGATCTTTTGATGGTAATAGGGTAATCCAAGTATATTTTGATTTTTCATCTATAAATGTAACAAAATACTTGTTATTATCCCTAGATAAGCATGGTGAGGTCCAAACATCCGAATGAACTAAATCAAAACACTTCTCATATATAGTAGTAGAATTTGGAAAGACCGTTTTACAATGTTTACCAAGAATACAAGATTCACAACTCTTATGATCAAAGTAAACATTTGGTAACATTAATTCAAAAGCTCTAGAATGAGGATGACCTAATCTAGCATGCCATATCGCATTATTAGCAACTCCTAAACAAGATTTAAACGAAAGAAAACTAGGTGAAAAATCTTCAAGAACATAGAGATCATCTTTGGTTCCACCCTCTCCAATAATCTTTCCAGAATCAATATCCTTAAAATGAACATCATTAGGACCAAAGATTGCATAACAATTCAAGTCTTTGGTTGCTCTTTTTACCGAAAGTAAGTTAGATGTAAAGGTCGGCATATAAAAAGCTTTAGATTCTTTATCAAAGACTTTCAATGTTCTAATTCCCTTTATAGGTATATTATCACCATTAGCGATCATCACATTTCCATTAGTTATTTCAATATTCTCAAGCATCTTAGAATTACTAATCATGTGATGGGATGCTCCTGAATCAACTACTAGGGAACTACTAGGAGTATGAGTAAAGTAAGTTTTACCGGATTTCTTTTGTGTGGCAAAGGCTTTGATTAGTGCCTCCAAGTCTGATTTTCTCACATAATCGCCTAGGTTGGCCTACTCACCTTGCTTAGATGATCCGTGTGAAACTAGGTCGGGCTTGGCCGCGGTGTAATTTACTCTCGGGTTCCTCGGGTAGTCGATCCACCAACTTGGCTTGAGTTCCAGATGGAGAATCCAATAAGTCTCCGTGGTATGTCTTCCCTTACAATGTTCACACCTCGCCTTTGAGCCCGGCCGATTGTTACCATAGCCTCCCTTATTCCCACGATTATCGGATCGGTTGTAAACGCCCTTGTTAGCCGTTGGAAGCTCCCCCTTACTACCAAAGAGTCCTTGAGAACCTTGTTCTCTTTGGATTTGTGAACACACGTCTTCTAGGCTTCGAAGCTTCTCCGTTCTAAGGATATGCTTGATGAGGTCGTTGAACGCCGGATTCAAGGTAAGTAGCAACCCAAAGACCTTATCTTGCTCTTTTCTTTCGTTTAGCACCTTCGGATCAAGGGAGCTTGGTCTCAACATCTCAAGCTCGGCCCAAAGAGATCTATATTTACCAAAGTGCTTGGTAAATTCCATATCCTCTTGATGAAGGTTGTTGATTGCTTTCTTTACTTCATACACCCGGGAGAGATTTGAAACATTTCCATAAATCTTTTTCAATGTTTCCCATAGCTCCTCCGCCGTTTCACAATAAGAATACGCCTCAAGAATGGAGGCCTCAAGACCATTTTGAAGAATGGCCAACACCGTTTGGTCCTCTTGAAACCACTTTGCTTCTCTCTCCTTTGAGGAATCTTCATCTTCTTCTTCGGATGAATCATACACCGGTTTGGATGAAGTATCAATGTGGCTCCACAACCCTCGGCCACATAGAGCTATCTTCGTGGTTCTTGACCATAACAAGTAGTTCTCTCCCTTGAGAGTCACCGGAATTACCAACGGTTTCGAGTTATCTAAAGAACTCATCTTTTTCACCGATTATGAATGAAAGCTCAAGGCTTCAGAAATGATTTGGGATTAACTATTCTATATGTATGTTAAATCAAGCGCATAAAGAGAATAGAAATCTCTATATAACGATTTGCCCTAACTATTTAAAGAGAACCCACAAATCGGAAAGATTATTGAAAGATTGAGATTAGAAGATTGAGATTATGAGAGTATTGAGGTCACAAAGATCAAACACGCTCTTATACCATGTTAGAATTGAGAGTATAAAAGAGATTGAGAGAATCGGCAAGTTAACGCCTTAGAGTATTTCAAGAATAATACTTGATTTTTATTATTCAAGATGATTCTTACAATGGTAAAACAACAACCTTATAAAAGAAAACACAAATAGAAAGAGACCGTTTGAAATTCAAGCGATCGGGTGTGATAGAACGGTCGGATCGGTTCTCGGATCGAGTCTCTCGGTACGTGGGACGAGGACGGTTCGAGGACGGGTCGCTATCGGGACAAAGATATGTGCGGGTCAATGTGGGACGAGGCTTCCGCGTGTTGGGTCAACGCAGAGCCAAAACGACGTTGTTCCTTCACTTGTCTTCGACCCGCATGTTTATATGAATGCCGACCCGGATCCGCATGTTGACCCGCATCCTTCCTCATCCTGCGGATCGATGCGACTCGGTGCTTCTCATACCGCAGATCGACGAACACCCGATGTCGCGTACTGATCCGCATGATCCTCCGCGCCTCGATGCCAATCATCCTGCGGATCAAGCGTCCGACCCGCGTCTCGATATTTCCCGATCCGCGTCACGTCCCAATCCTTACCTGCACATTTATTCCTGATAACTTCTTTATTTTTCCCTTAGAACATTTTGATGGTGCCAAGGTCAATAGAGATGGGCACTAAGGTGCACATGAGTACGGCATATCATCCGCATACTGATGGACAGTCAGAAAGGACTATTCAGACTATGGAGGATTTGTTGAGGATGTGTGTTCTTGATTGGGGTGGCCATTGGGCCGATCACTTGGGTTTAGTCGAGTTTACTTATAATAACAGCTTTCAGGCGAGTATCGGGATGGCTCCTTTCGAGGCTTTTTATGGGAGGCCATGTAGGACGCCTTTATGCTGGACCCAAGAGGCGGAGCGCAGTATTCATGGAGCTACTTATGTTCAGGAGACAACGGAGAAGATCCGTGTTGTGAGGTTGAACATGAAGGATGCTTAAGATCGTCAGAGGAGTTACGCTGATAAGCGGAGGCGAGAGCTCGAGTTCGTGGTAGGAGATCGCGTGTATCTCAAGATGGCTATGTTGAGGGGTCCTAACATATCCATTTTGGAGAACAAGCTAAGTCCGCGGTTTATGGGTCTGTTTCCTGTAGTGGAGAGAGTTGGACCGGTGGCATATCGGCTTAAGTTACCACCGATCATGAAGGAATTTCATAAGGTTTTCCATGTGTCGATGTTGAGGAAGTGCCTGCATGAGTTGGAGAAGTTAGTGCATGAGATCCCTGCAGATCTCATGCCTGATTTGTCTGTTCTGGCGGTTCCTGTGAGGATTCTGGAGAGGAGAGTTAAGGAGTTGCGTCGGAAGAAGATTCCTTTGTTGTGGATTTTGTGGGATTGCGCTGGTTGCGAGGAGGAGACTTGGGAGACTGAGGCAAAAATGAAGTTAAAGTTCAGGAAGTGGTTCGACAAGCAGGTCGCCGTTAGAGCTTTATTTCTCTTTGTAGTCCGGTTTCGGTTTAGCAGGTTGCTTATGTTGTATTTTCATTTTCGTTGTAACGATTATACTCTTTTTAAAGATTTATAAGACGGAGTCGTTCCATATTTATCTATCTTATATAAGATGATTGGTCCTTATATGTGTTTGTGTGGTGATATTCTGGGTTAGGGAGTATCGGGTTTGACCACGAGAGGTAGTTTTAGTTGATTGATGTTTATAGACGTTTTAGTATTTATTACTCTAGGGGCTGCGGTCCCGAGTAACTCATTCATTTTGGGAATGATTAGTTCTATGTGTACCAGGAGCTCAAAGGATGCGTCCTGAGAGTGGATGGGGCACGGTGTACCCGAAGCTCGAAGGATGCGTCCTGAGAGTGGAAGGGACACGAGACACCGATAGCTCAAAGGATGCGTCCTGCGAGTGGGAGTGGTGTTACACCGATAGCTCAAAGGATGCGACCTGCGAGTGGGAGGGGTGTGGAATGAGTTAAGAGAAATAGATGTCTGGAAACGGGCGTATAAACATGAGACTGAACGAGAGCCTCGGAGATCGAGTGTTATGATCTCGGATTGTTTTGACCGGTTTGGGTCAGGTATGAGTCTTTGATAGACGGTTTTGTGAGGATTCGAGGACGAATCCATTGTTAGTGAGGGAGAATTGTAACGACCGTAAACCAAAGTTTGGATAATTTTGGTAGGTGTCGATCGACACCAATAGGTTGTGTCGATCGACACTAAATTTCAGAAAAACCGAAGGTTTTGTTTTAACCGCGTTTCTCACGCGGTTTGGTTTCGGAAAAACCCTAAGTCGCGATTATATGAAGTATTATTCGGGTAGCTACACGGGGGAGGAGAAAAAGTGAAAGAAAAGGGTGAAAAGAAGATAATCGAGAGTGAATCGTTGGTTCGTGGAGTTTTGTTCGAGTTCTCGAAGGATTCTTCATCCGTTCGTGCTTGTGGTGATTCCTGGAGAGTTTCTCGGCAGATTCAGTGTTGAATCAGAGACTCTAGATCGTGCGTTCGTCGTTTCTAATCCGCAAATCCCCTTCGAATCGCGAGGTGAGTGCGTGATCGCGGTGATACGTTGATTTGAATAGGTTGTTCGTTGATTGTTTTCGTTTGATTGATTGTTATTGGTTATTGCGTATGAGATTGTTCCTATTTTTCAATGTTTCGTGATTTTTTTCGTGCCTTGCCTTGGTTGAGTGTGGTTTTGGTTGAATCGGAGACGAGCCACGTGAGGACAGGCTCGTGCTCTGGTTTCAGGAACAGAGCGTCGATCGACACTCTGTAAGATTGTTGAAAACGAGTTTTGGGTGTGTCGATCGACACCATGGTGGCGTGTCGATCGACACCCGGTTTATCACTTGCTGTTTTGATTAAATTATTGTGAACCAGATTTTGGACCTAATTTTACTAAACCGGAAATTGAATTAAAAGGTTAAAGATTGGGTTATTGATATTTGTTTTTATGTATTACCTTGTTGGTGGGATGATCGCTTCACTGAGTATTTGTGATAATACTCACAGAACTCCCGTTTTCCTTTTGAGTTGCAGGTAAAGAAAAAGTGTGATCGTTAAATCGAGGCCGAGAGAAGAGGATGATAGGGTCTATTGCTTATGTTGTTTAGTCTAGCGAACCAGTTGGTTAGGTTGGTTAAGGATTTATTTATTTGATGGATTTATTGGAGTATTATATTGATTTAAATGTTGATGTTCCGCAGTAGAAATGTTTAGTTCAAAAAAAAAAAAAAAGCTAGTTGTTTCACATCTTGCGCGCATAAATTTAAAACATGACAAATAAATCGAACATGAAAATATTTTCCACCTAAAATAGGACTACAATTATTTATTAATTCAGAAATCGAACAAGTATTAGCATATGCATTATCAAATGAAATAGAAAATATTTTGGTTGTTAAATTATATTCTTCTAAAAATACTTTTATTAATTAAAAAATATTATCAGCGGTATGTTTTTCATCAAAAACTCGAAAAGCGATAACTCTCTTCTGGATAATCCAATCACTATCAATCCAATGACATGCAATACCCATATAATGATAAATTTGCCAATGATCACTCCAAATATCACAACATATTGAAACTTTATTATTAAAATTAGAAAACTAATTTTGTAAATCATTTTTTGTTCTTCGATAAAATGATTTGAAAGTACGAGTAAAAGGAGTTCCTGAAACTCTCTTAGCTTGAGGATTTAAAGCATTTATGCAATAATTATTGAAACCCAACTTTTATCCAAAATTAAATGAAAGATGGTCTACCGCAACACATTTTGCTAATTCTTCTCGGTTTTTTTTTATCAGAATAATGAAAAGATGAAAGATTAGAAGAAGTAGCATTATGTGTTTTGTTGGTTTGTCCATCAAGTTTTTCAGGATGAATCTGAACCTGATTTCCAAAAAAAATCTTTAGTGCAATAATTACAACATGCTTTCATTTCTCCATTTCTTTGTTTTTTTTGAAAGTGTACCTAAACCATATCAGAAGCATTTTGACGATGTTTTCCGGAGTCTCCAATAGGGTTTCCTTGAGTTGCACTTTTTTGAGTATTGATGGTTGGTATATGAACATCTTCTCTTCCGATATCAAAATTTGAGCCGGAAGAAATTATAAAAAATTATAATTATAATAAAGAAAGTAAGAAGCAAGATCGTTGGAATAAGAATGGGTAATAATGAGCCTTGTTTAAGTTTGCATACATACATAAAACACTATATAAAAGAATTAGTTACTAAAAGTATGGTAACTAAACTATAAAATTCTCTTCTAAAACTTCTGAAAAAAATTTCTAAAACAAACGGCTAGTAATTAAGTTTACTAACCAAGTCAAAATCATTTGATTACTTAAACAACAAACAGCTACTTTGTTTATAATTAAATTAAATTTTTGAGTTTAACTAAAATATAGCATAATTCACTATTTTTTCCATATAATTAGTTAGAGGTCATGGTAATAGGCAAAATACACATTGACTTGGTTGCATCCACATTCCACGATCTATATCTTTTTGGTTAATTATAATTTTTTTTATAGTAATTTTGATGTGCTTGAGAATGTTTAGTTTTAAGTTAAATATGGTTACGGTTGAATTTTTAAGATTTTTAAAAAATCTAGTTGATTTGAGCTTAATATCAATAAAATGTGGTGAAGAATCTAGAATTTCAAGATCCACATCATGTTTCCAATATAGTGCAAGACCTTCACTAAGACCCGTAGGTGGAACGGTAAATTTGTTCTCGTAGCCCATCCATTGTACGGTATGAAAGACAAAATCGTCTTGATTCTTTGTCTCCATAAGAAACATTACATCCGGGAAGGTGGCTAGTCTTAAATCTCGGAGTCTAGGAACCGTCAAGGGGTTTTCAAGACATTGACAGTTCCAACTTAGTAATACTAAGAAAGGAAAGGCAACAGAACTTGAAAAACGGTCGGTGCCCTGCTAGAAGAAGTCCTCAAGTCATGAGGTAAGGGAGTTACTGCTGGGTTGTTTACATGATCATCCTCATAAAAAGGTAAATTGGAGTGGTTAGCATTAGAAGCTTTAGAGTTTCTGCTAGGAGAAGGAGGTTGTTTATCCAAACATAGTTTCTTTCGTGAAGGAGCTTGAGATCTTAAGACATTCCTTTTCTTAGAGCCAACTCCATTAAGTGGACTTCTAGGGATGGTCCTTATTGGTTTTGCATTAACTCTGCCTTTACCTTTTCATCTTGCTCTTGAGGTTCGTCCACCCGATCTTTGGTTATCTTCTGTGGGAACCTCTGAAATTGTAGGAATATCTAGACGATCTTCAATACGATCTCCAATACGATCCTCAATATGATCGCTTAAACGTGGATCTAAGGGAATTCTATGCTGAGAATTCCAATGATTAGCATGATTTGCATTCCCGTCTTGGGAGACATTCCTCTGAGATAGTGGAGGAGATTCATACGGCAGGATTGGACAGTTTTGTCCACTTAATCTCTTATTGGCACTTTCTCTTCTCTTTTTATTATCCCCCATATGTGGGGGTAATGGATGGAATACGGGTTCTCAAGTCAATAGAATCCTCAAAGAGAACTGCTACATCTTGAAGGTTACTAGACATGACTTGGTGATTCTCAATACTTGGGAATGGCAAGGAGGTATTTTGTGGAGACACTCGTTCCAGAGCTGGGCGTCGAGATTTTGACGGAGTATGGGAGTGAGAAAGATGATAATCCACTCTATCTGCTTGACTAGGGACATATTTTGTAGGGGAAAAGGTGAGGAAAGTCTTTTGATGACTGTGGGAGTGTCGAGGGGACATATGGCGGGATCTCGATGAGTCTCGAAGAGAGGATCCTTGAACGTGTTGAGGAGATACTTCTTTCCAGCGTTGAGTTGGTCAAGTGCTCTGGTTAGAATGAAGGGGACTACCAGGTCTTCTAGAATATCGAAAATTGTGTAGTTGAGAGCTACTTCTGAGATTTCGATCCATGACTTGGTAGTGGGATGGGATCTGGTGGTGTTCTCTGGAGATCTCGTTCCTGGTCCTGTAACGGTCAAATGAACCCTCTCTTGATTTATAAGGATGGTATTTGGGAGGAGGATGTCGACCGGTGTAGTGGCTAACATTCACCATAGAGTCTTTCCTTTCCCATCTTCTCTGTTTTGTAGAATCAATCCGAAGCAGAGTGTTCTCTCGGTTTAATCCTTTGGTAAGTTGGCCGATGAGATTACTTTTTCGCCGAATCGACACTCATGTTCTTCATTGCCCAGCCTCATGCAGAGAAAGCAATGCTTATTGAGATTCTCATATACAAGGTCAATCTATGCTTCGTCACCGAAATGGTATTCGATTGACCAACTCATTACCAATGGAAGCAGAGCATTAATTTCTACAAGGACTTTAACCTCCTCCACATTTGTTTTGACGACGGGACCCAATTTGCTCCTGGTTGTATCAAGAACTTCATGAGACCCATAGTGTAGCAGCAGCCCTTGAACCTTGATCCTTGATCCAGAAAGGGATGATAGAAGGGAAAGATTATGAAATCACCGGTTTCCATCTTTGAAGCACTACCATCCAATGTTTATAGTGGAAAGGGGCTTTCTTTAACACCATCTCCAAATCTCTCTCAAGAGAGAATGTGAACTGGAACTGATCTCGGCCTAATTCTTTTCCTGAGACCTTACCTGTAATCGGCCGAAGGGAAGGCAGGAAAGCCACCACAGCTTTTGGTTTTGTCAAATTCGGATTTAAAACTCTACCTATAAGAGTAAGCTTGTTAGCTGCCACAAGAGCGGACGTATCTATCACTGGGATTCTTATGGGTTCCTCACGAGTCCACGTGCTCGAGGATGCGAGATCTTTTCCTTTTTCCGCTCTAGAGAACCGGCGAGACATAGTAAAAGCCGAAGAAGAGGAGTAGAGATGAACGTGGCTTAAATGACCTTAATCAAAGGTAGAAGGTAGGTAGCAAATGGTTCACTCCTCACGGTGAGGTAAAGCTTGTACGAATTTCTTGTGACCGGTGGTTAAACATTCGAAATACGTGACCCAGATAGCGCAGAGAGTTTCTACTTAAGAAAGTTGAAACTTAACATTGCACTAGGGAGGGAAGAAGGCTGGTAATGTTTCCTCTGGGAGGAATTCTAGTGGTCGGAAGTCCAGATCTAGTGAAGATGGCCTGAGGACTTCTAATCTTGGACAAAAAGAAGGTAGGTAAAATGTTGCATTTGAAAAAAGGTTCCAAAAAGGGAAGTTTCCATTGGATATAGCTCAGATACCACACGCAACCATCGAATAAGGAGTATTCTCGGGGAGAGGGCCTGAGAGCTTTCCTTACGTACTTTCTATATCCAACTTATTACAAAACCCTCGAACTCAATATCTTTTGGTACGCACAATACTCTTTCTACCATTATGAGAGTTTGGACATTGACATAGGGTGCAAATGGTTGACACATTAGATAAATAAATTTTTGGTAGAATATGTTATTCTTCTCCATTCCTCTATAATTCCACCATTTGGGATAAATTTATTTTCCTCTAAAATTTAGGAAGTTTCATCCAATAGATGAAAAGTAAGACAAATTTCTCTAGATTCCTCTAAATTTGTTACTCTTAAAAAAAATAGAGGAATAGGATGAAACAAAGTTTGAGGAAAAACATCTCGTTTCATTCCTTTTTTTTCCTTTTATTAATTTTCACTTATTTTCCTCTCACCTTCTACCATGTAAATGAAGGTAAAGAGTCTTTAGAGGTAATTCTAATCATTTCAAATGTTGTAGATTATTAGACTACTATAAACAAACTTGTGTTTGATGGAATTAATGAAATAAAAATGAAGAGGATGATTTAAGCTTTTTTACTATAAACGTTAATGATTTTTATCTTTACTTAGGTAACTGAATAATTAATAATATACATTAGATTTGTAACATCCCGAAACCAAAATGTGGTATTTTGGTAGGGGTGTCAATCGACACCAAGGGTGGGTGTCGATCGACACCAGTTTTTGGTTCAATCTTTTTAATTGTGCGGTTTGCGTCATTTTGGGTGCGGAATCCAAGGTCAACCTATTTAAGGGACCAGCCACGTGAGAGCCTCGTTTTTTTAGAGTGTAAAACATTTCCCTTGTGGATTGAGAGAGAATTGCTAGGGTTTGTGTGATTCGAGGAGATTTCAGAGCCGTTTGTCGTGGTTAATCGTTCTAAAGGCTTGTGTGAGTGTTGAGAGCGATTGAACGGTGGTTCTCAGTGATTTCCAGTGAGGGAAGTCGCTGCTCGTGGTTTGATTTTTGGTAATCCTTTCCTTTGTCGAATCGAGGTGAAGACATGATCGTGGTTATGGATAGTGATGTTAGGTTGATGGAATTGATATTGACAATTGCTTTTCATGTGATTCTTTGTATGATTTGGGTGTAAATCGTACTGTTTATTATTGTGATTGATCGCTCGATGGAACGGAATCGAGCCATGTGAGGATTTCAGGTTTCTGCAATGAGCGTCGATCGACACCTAGAAGAAGTGTCGATCGACACCCCTTGTTTTCTCGTGTTGGTTTATGTGTTGAGATGAAGTGTCGATCGACACCTAGTGGTAGTGTCGATTGAAACCCTATTGAATTTTTTATGATTGTGTTTGGTGTGTCGATCGACACCGTGGTGGTGTGTCGATCGACACCGAGTTGCTGCGTACAGATTTTTTTGGTTTATTCTTATTTTGATAATTCAAACGTTGTGAACTGTTGATTGTTGTTCTTATTATGGTAATTCAAACGTTGTGAACTGTTGAGTGATTGTGTAGTAATTGGCATTAGTTGTCTTTCTTATGTAACCGGTAGACGAGATGACGGCCTCACTGAGTATTTGTGATAATACTCACGCAACTCTTTTTCCCTTGTGTTGCAGGTTAAGTTAAAGTGTGATCGTGGAATCATAGCCGTGACGAGAGGATGATTAGGATCTCTAGCTCATGGTTTATGTTGTGGTGTTTTTTGAACCTGATTTAGGTTGCTAGAATTATTGGAATTGGTTGAATTGGTTTATTGTATTCCGCTGGTTGTTGTTTGGTTTATTGTAGTTGAGATTTAATATTTATGGGAATATTACTTCGGAGTTAATGGTTTTAAAAAAAAAAAATTGGTTGTTTCAAGATTCACTAGATTTTGACCCACGCTAAGCGTGGGAATATAAATTTCAGTTTATTGTAGAATAAAAATATATTGTTTTACATCATGCATACCAAAAAAATATTAGATAAATAATTATGTCCACTAAAAAAATTATTCGATTGATTTTTGAATCTTGAGTGTCTTAATATGTGATAGGTTTTGCGTTTTAAGTGTATACAAAATATAAAAATGAAAGAAATTGATTTACAATAACGAAACTAAAAAAAGTGAAACATTATCTTATAATGTATGCCAAATAATGTAATCGAGTGATATACATTTTATATTTACAAAAACAAATGTTTTTCAATAACTCTATAAAATTTGTTTAAACCCAACTTTATCACTAACCAAAATACTACTAATTGAATCGGTTTGAGTTTTCTGGTATTGTAATGGATTTGGTAAGTATATGTTTTTGTCATCAATGCCGCATATATATATTAGAAATATTGAAATATGCAGATATTTCCACCATGCCAAATTGAAATGTTTTGATTGATTGATTTAATTAATGTGTTTCTTAAGATCCTCTTTGAATGACATCTAGGATTAATAAAATCAATAATTTTAGTTAAAAACAATTATGGTGAATAATTATACATAATATACGACCCATTTTATATATTTAAATTTTGCGATTATTTTGTATACAAATATGTTTCACCCGAGAAATAATTAAACCCAACAAGTTTTATTAATAACTATTTTACTTCTAGCAAGGTGTTTTTATTAAATATTAAAAACAGCTACTTGTCAAACAAAACAACACATGTAAAAATATATATGAAAATTTGTTTTACATGATCATATATTTTCAAAAGATAATAAATTGTTTTTTTCTATTTTAAATCAAAAAATGTTTTGGTGTATACCTTAAATTTTTGTTCACATTTAATTCTATGATTTAAATCTATAATTTTCGAAATATTTTAATTTTGGCAAGTTAAGATTTCCAAATATTTTTTAATTTTGGAAAGTTTAGGAAGATTCAAATGTGTTTGGCAATTAGATTTATAGTAATCAAAATAAATATATTTGCAAATAAATGTGTTTGGCAATGAGTATAAAAGAAATAAATAAATAAAACAAAATAAAGATATGAAAAATTGTGGAAGTGACACATAAGCAAAAGTGGTCCAAAATGCTTCTCAAATAATATATACTAGAAAGTTACCTACGTTATACGCGGGATAATATGATTAGCGAGTAAATCAATATAGTTTGAATTAAAAAAATCAAATACCACTTTTGGAAAATTGTTATACGAAATCTGAATTCTGTTTTATATTTTGAAATTTTGTCATTATTTTGAATAGAAATGTATTCCGCACGTGAAATAATTAATAATAGTGGTTTTGAATTTTTTGGTCAATGTATACAATCTCGTAATCTTCAAAAATAATGATTTTAATTTCTTATTCAATATATATAATAAAATATATTAATTTCATCTTATAATATACAAAAAAGTTTATGACTCAACACAATGTATTTTTCTATATAATAAACATCGTAGGTTTGTAAAAATTGAGATGTTTGTAAACATTAGAATATATTCTAAAGTGAAAACAATGCATTCTTTCATCAATTATTTTTTAATTAAATGAAAATTTAAATCATGATTTATGATTCCAAAAGTGAAGATTTTATATACTTTAAAATTAACTTGTTCACATTTAATTATGCAAACTAACTACAAATTATTGTGTTTGGTTATAGGAATTGTCTTATGAAGAGTGTTTTGATAAGAGTATAGTAGAATTTAATATTATAATTTTAATTTAAAAACAAAACGAAATAAATTGCAAGCTTGACACCTAATATAATGGTTTAGAGTTCTTCTTCTTTAATATAAAGGTATATTAGTATTTAACCCTCTATTTCAAAAGATAAGGAAAATATCTTTTATTTTTCATAATTAATACACTTTTGGAATATATATATTATTTTTTGTTCATAATTAGTTTTATGAGTTTAATCTTGAATTTTCGAATTATATAGATTTTGGCAAAGTTTATGATTATTTCATTGTGTTTGGCATTGAGACTAAAAGTAATCAATATTAGTTAATTAGGAAAGAAATGTGTTTGGCAATTAGTATAGAAAAATTAAAATAAATCAAAAAGAAAAAAACTAAAAAAATTGTTTTGATGACACCTCAGCAAAATGCTCCTAAAATGTTCCTCAAATAATATATAGGATAGGATGATAGGATGTTGCTAAATTATTTTTTTCTTTTGTTGCCAAGAAAAATGTAGATTTTTGTTGTTTTATTATACACGCTTGCAAGATGTACTTATTTCCTAATTTAAAAAAAATTATAAGTCATTTGTGATGTGACAAATTATGGGCCAACCACTTAGTATATTGTTAAAAACTCATAACATTTTACATAATGGGAGAATTTGATAATTATATGGTCTAATTCAAACAAAAATCAGTTAGATAAAAATTTGCTTTTACTATTGATCTTGTCCAAAGTTGGTCCGATTAAATCGTATCTGAAGTTGATGTGGTAAAGCGATTGCGCCATGATGAAATTATAGAAAGTCATTATCTCGAAAGGATCTATTAAGAATATCATATTGGTTGATGTAAAAAAGAAATAGATTATTTCACTGTTGAAAAACTAACATTTAACAGTTGAAAACAAATATTTTGCTTATGTTCGTTAATCTAACAAACTATCTTAATATCTATTTTAAAAAAAATTCCATCTCAATAAAGAAATAAAGTATTTGAATGAGGATGCTATTTCGTTAGGCTAGTCAAAAGTGGGAGAGCTCTATAAACTGTTCTAGGGTAACTATTCTTAGAAGTATTTGATTTTACTATTTTGGCCTTACTTTCTGATGATGAAAAATGTTTTGTAATTAGTAAGAAACGTAGGCCCGAAGTGTGGAAAACATTGTAATAAAAATCCGAGCTAGTTTTATATGAGGAAGCAATGTATATATATAGATGATAATAATATAGACATATGAAAATGATATAAGCCAAACATACTTATTATGAATATTAATTGGAGAGGGGGGAAGGGTGTTACCATCCATATGGTGTAAATTCTATGATTTTGGACCCATTGTTATAATCGAAGGAAGAGGACAAAGAACATGAAGACATAAACTGTTTGATTTTTAAAATTAATAAAATAAATAGGTAAAAGGAATGGTTGTCGTTTGAAAATGGGTACGAGTAAATAGTGTTGCAGACTCTGCTCCTACAGTAATTACAAACAATGCAATATGCAACCACGACCCACTTGCTTCTATTCATTTACCACTAGGCCTATACCCGCGCATACGTGCGAGTTTTTTTTTCAATTAGAAAAATATAATGCTATATTAACATTTTTTAAAACAAATTACACATTCATTAAACCTCAAGCATTTAGACCTTATATTTTAAGCTTCTAAACGTCTAAAATAACAACATAAGATTCTCATATTCTCAACAAATTTGTTAGCAAGCTTACCAAAATTTAATGTCGTGAAATGCTTCTAACTATGCACACTCACATAAAAAATAATCTTGAAAATTAAAATTAGTTATAAAATTAGAATATTGAGCATATTGTTTGAGCTTCCCAAAAGCTAGGTGCCAAATTTTTTAATTAATTTGTATTTTTTCTTGCATTCTGATTTAATGATTTAAGTTTGTAAGCTGTAATTTTTGTTTATATCCTTAACTTTTTAGTAGAATGTTTTATGAACTTCTCTCTCGATGTTGTGTAATGTATCGAGAATGCAAACCAGTATTCATATTCAATCTCGATTAACAGGAAAAAGAAAGTAATAGACTATAAGACAACTTAATAGTGTAATTCGTATTATTTGGTTTGTGTGTTTTGAGATATTCTTGAATGTGTCCTCAATTATTAACATCGAATTGTCCCCAGCCCCATGCTTAACAGTCCAATACAAGACTCAGTGACATCAACTGCTAATCCATAGTGTATTGATACATGTGGTTTTTAAATTTTGTTTTTATCTACATTTGGAAATACAAACTATAATATGCATAAAGAAAACTGAACCTAATATTTATTTCATAAACCTTACAAGTTCGGGAATTATGACCCATAATCTCTGAGACTAACCATTAATAAATCCGTGATTAAGATGTAAATCACTTTTCTTAAATAGTGACCCAAAATATTTCTAAGAACCGCTACTAAAATACTTAAAGAGTGCCTCTTAGAATATAATCTTAGTATTTTAGATTTAGTTTAATAATTTATTTAAATTTGAAATTTTTAAAAAATGTGAACTAATGATATAGTGACAAATTGCATTTAATTTTTTTAAACTGTTTTCAAAATCTCTCAACACAGAACCTCTTTACTTTCTTTTTCTACACTTAAGCAATACTTATTACTATTTAATTATGAGAAACCCATGGAGCTACCCTAACTATTTGGTAAATAGAAACCTAAGAGATATAATAATGATATGTAATCTTTGAAACTCCATAACAAAGAAGGCGTTTAATATAATTCCATAAACAATGTCCTATATATCACACACCATAAAAGTTGTTCTTTCTCTCCGTTTCCTTAGCCTCTGCATCTGGGCGATTTTCTCTCTCTATCTCCCTACACCTTAGGGAGAGTAGTACTGATCCTAATACTCATCAACTTTCTATGTCTTCCTCTTTTCTTTCACTTATTTCTTTTCTTTTATTCTTTAACTTTGCGCAAAACTAGCGAGTCCAAAAATACAAAAAAAACAACTTGCATGAGCTTAATATATATTAAAATATATAAAATTATATTAAGAGAAAGAGAGAGAAGAGGTAAACGAAGATGGCAGTAGATTCCTGTTGATTTTTATGTAAAGAAACATGAAAAAGGGTTTGACCGGAGAAACTTGAGGCCGGTAACTTCATTACCTACTTTTGTACTCTATCATTTACTCTCCTTTTTAATGTTTGTATGTATACTTTTTATCACCAGTATCATATAATTATATCGTATTACTGTAGCGTATAATAATAGTATTAAGAAAATGCTTCGCTACTGTATGTAAATCCCTAGACAAAAAGAATAAGAATAAGAAGAGCAAAATTCTTCATCCCAAGATCCATCAGGAGAGTCAGAGTCAGACCCCATCTCTCATTTCCCATCTCTCCTTTTCACATTTATTTCCTTCTGTTTTGTTTTTTTAAAAAGCCTTTCTTTTTATATAAAATATTTTGAAAGTTATTACTAATAATAATACATTTATTGTTATTATTGCTGTTAGAGTCTATGCTAGGGTCCAAGAGTTCATCCCAAGATCCCCTCTTCTTCTCTTCTCTTCTCTTCTCTTCTCTATAGAAACTCACAACTTCGTCACATGGAAATCAATTCCCTCTAGTTACTAAATTCTATTACAATTGAAGGTATGTTTGTAGCAATTTTATTATTAGATAGATTAAAATATAACATCAATTAGTAGTAGTCTTATCATATTTTATGAGCTCCTTTTCTTACAAATAATAATACTAATATTAAATTGAGTAAAAATATGAAATTTAAGCACAAGATGAGCTTTGCCCATCGAGAGCCTCAAAACCCAAAAGTCTTCTACACGAGATCCAATCTTTTGCTTTTTAGTTATTAATTACATCTTCTTCCTTCTCTTCTCTTCTTCTTCCCTCTCTCACACCTACTTGCCTGAGCAACACAAAGAACACCATTGATCCCATCTATATTATATTCCTCAATCCATCTATAAGGTGCATATTAGATCTCTCTTTCTCTCTCCTGTTGTTTTTCTTATTAAGAATTTATTTAATTTCTCAGGTTGTCTCTAGACTTCTAGGTCTAGTTTCCAAAATTTGACTAGCAATCATACATAGCTACAAATCCCTCTACAAAAACACATATCTCTAGGTCTGCGATGATCTCTTATATATCGTCCAAAGCATATATTATATTTGGTGCATACCTTTAATTTTGACTTTAGAAAAGCACTTTCTCTTTTTTCCTTGGTTTCCCCTATTTGTTTTAAACAGTTGACAAGAAGGTTCAAGTGCATAAAACTATTCAAAGTACGTGTATGTGTGTATGTAGAGCTCACCAAATATCTTTAATGCTACTAATTACAAAAGTTTCTCTTATTTCACAGCTTTTTTTCTATACAACCCCAAATAGAAGCTTAGAGAAAGCAGAGAGGATCTCCTTTTATTTCCCATCAGAGAAACAGAAAGCATATCAAAATTAGGGCTTCTTTAATTTACTCGCAGGTAAAGCTTTTCTAATTCTAGAGATTGCAACATCTTCTCTTTCTTCTGTTACCTAGCTATTTTCATATTTGATTTTAGAAATAGATTTCTCTAAATCATATCCATTTCAAATCATATCTTCTTTCCTTTATAACTTCTTCCTCCAAAAAAAAAACAAAAAACAAAAACCCTAATTTTTAAATTCAATGACGGCTTTGTGTAGTGAGAAGGAGAGAAGAAACTCCGTAGAGATAAAAATGGCATCTTCGTCAACAAATTCACCATGCGCCGCCTGCAAATTCCTCCGGCGAAAATGCCAGCCGGAGTGTGTATTCGCGCCGTATTTCCCACCGGACCAGCCACAGAAATTCGCAAACGTTCACAAAGTGTTCGGCGCAAGCAACGTGACCAAGCTCCTCAACGAGCTCCACCCTTCGCAGCGCGAAGACGCCGTTAACTCTTTGGCCTACGAAGCCGACATGCGTCTCCGTGACCCAGTCTACGGTTGTGTCGGAGTGATCTCTCTCCTCCAGCATCAGCTTCGTCAGCTTCAGATCGATCTCAGCTGCGCCAAATCAGAACTTTCCAAGTACCAAAGCCTCGGCATCCTCGCCGCCACTCACCAGAGCCTCGGCATTAACCTACTCGCCGATGGAACAACCACCGCCACTGTGAGAGACCATCCCTATCATCACCACCAGTTCTTCCCAAGGGAACACATGTTTGGTGGTTTAGACGTTCCCCCCGGTAACAACTACGACGGAGGGATTCTCGCCATCGGACAGATCACTCAGTTTCAGCAGCCTAGAGCCGCCGGAGGAGACGACGGTCGCCGTACTGTTGATCCGTCTTGAGATTAGGGTTTTGGTGCTCCGTCGTTCGTCATTCATCTCTTGCATTTACTTATGAATTAGTATAATTTTAAGAAGAAGAAAATTTATCCATGTTCAAGGAAACTAAAATATTTTAATCGTACGGTACATCTCTCTTGATGACATTAATTGCAGTTATTATTATTGTTGTTGTTGTTGTCATCACTTTAGATATATGATGATAGTATCGATTCATGTCATATAGGTTCGTTGTAGGATGAAGACAAAAAAAAAAAAAAAAAGGTTCGTTGTAGGTTATTTTTAAGTCTAAATATGTCGATTCTAATAGGATCCGCCATATCCATCACCTTCAAGAAATATAGAGCTAATTTCAATTAATATTGATGTGATTTTTCATAAACGGTAATTGTCAGACTTCTATTAAATGGAATATAAAATGTACCATATAAATATAATATGTCTTTTTAAGAGCATCTCCAATGCAAACTTCACCACACTTCAAATTTGAAGTTTTTGTTTATTTTTCTCCAATGGTAAACTTCAAATGAAACTTCAAAATATTATGTGTTTTTGCATTTTAGTCCTAAACATTACTTATAATTATTTAAAGTTATAAAACTTTTATTTATAAGTAACTATAACACATATATTATACAAAACTTATATTAATTAATAAAACATTACATTACCGATTTTACTATGGCTTTTGTGTTGTTATTTTGGTGTGTTTTTAACGGGACAAAAGAAGAAATATTGATCCACCCAAATCTGGATTGATCCATCTAGATACATATGATAGGGACAAATTACCATCTAAGTGGATAAACCTTTCAGACTCAATTAAATTAATCAATCTAACCATAGCTCGATCAATCTGATTAACTCGGACCCATGTAAACCATAAATCTACTATAAAATAACAATGTAATTATAAATAAAAATTATAATTTACTTTTAATTTTAAGTTTACAATGTAATTTTATTTGTGAAAATTTAAATTTATGTCAAATATTTATAAGATATAAAAAACAATTGGACTAAAATGATGAACAACAAAATAAATAAGGTTATTTATATGATTTATTGAAACATAAGGACTCAAATGCAAAAAAAAAGAAACTTCAAATTTGAAGTTTTGAATAGTGACACTTCAAATATAGAGTTTCACTATTCAATACTTCAAATTTGAAGTTTTAGAGTATCCCATTGGAGAAAAAAAAACTCTATATTTGAAGTTATAGAGTACCCATTGGAGATTTTAATATATGTATGATAATATGTATAACAAATGAAAATATGAATCGACTGTAGTTAGTAATGAAAGAGAAGAAGTTTGATATAATGTGGAATTTAGATATTAGTGTCAAAGTAAAGAATAGGATTTGATGTAGGAAGAACATGAAACATCTTTATTGTATTTGTAGTCACTACTCACTATAGCCTTCCTCTCTCGAAGGCTCTTTCTTTTATTTATCATGACTGTATATTTAATTTTCCCATTTATTTACTACTACTATTTATAGCATTAATTGTCACATTCACTCACTAGTACGACCGATGATGGGATTCTAATTTGTCAATGTTTTAGTTATTTGTGCTACCATTTGGTTTATTCTAATTCTACTACCTTAAAAAAAATTGAAAAAATTTCTAACAAACACATGCTTTTGTTTATGGAATGGCAACTTTAGTATACACAACCAAAAAGATCAATAATTTATGTTGCGCAGTTGAACGGTTTTTTTTTTGTTTTTAAAAACTCTCAGTTTATGGAAGGTCTTTTAGTCCAGTAGTTTGACTAAATAGTTCACTAAAGCTTCTATAGTTACATGTATAGAGTTCGAATCCCGGAGAATTCAAATTAATGGAGACAATATTTATATAAGATTTTTAGCGTGGTTCAAAGAGAGTCGTTTGGAGTAGTCCCGTATGTTCAGACTAAAATTGTCTGTTGTGTAATCGTCCGTATAATAGTTCTCATAATTTATAGTAATTCATAAATCTAGACGATTAAAAAAAACCTCTTAGTTTTTCATTAAATTTACAAGAGCTTCTGATTTTTTAATCTATTTTAAACAGTAGTTCTTTTAACTATCCAATAAAATAAAAGTACTAAAATTTAAAAAATACAAAAGTAGACAAAAGATGTAAATACACATATTAGTCGACGAAACATGTGAATACACAAAATTTCAACTTTATTTGATCTATAGTAAAACTTCTATAAATTAATAACGTTTGGACTTTAAAATTTTTATTAATTTATCGATAAATTAATAATTATAAATTTATAAAGAGATCTTTTTTGAAAAATGATATTCTTGGGAAAAAGTTCAAATGATGTTATATTAAAGAATCTAATTGAATACATTAGTAAAAATAACATGTATTAACTTGAAATTATGCCTAACACTTGCAGTTATCGCAATCATATTTATGTTAATTACATAATATCATAATGAAGTATCTAGATTATAAAAAAAAAAACTATACACGGTTTTAGGTAAAAAATTGTAGATGAAATCATGGCTGTTAATTTTAATGTTGATGATAAAGTTTAAAACAATATATTTTATGATACATTTAGAAAAAGTTAAGTGTTAAAAAAATCAATTATCACGTTATTTAGTTTTCACAAGTTTTGGATACATATATAAAAATCAATCATAAATGTTTTTGATGCAACAAGTAAAATTTGAGATCAGTTCCAACAAATTTCAGCTTTAAATCAAAACAAAAATTGATGATGCCATGTTTTAAACACTATCATAGTCATATATTTTCATAACTATGTATTAATTTATATTATTATTGGAACCATAATTTACATAGGAGCTTCAAAAAAATTATTATCTTATTATCTTACCAAATTTTATTAACTTTTACATTGGTCCGGACTGGGAAAAAATATTAATTAATAGTGATTATTAATTTATAAAGTATTAATTTATGGATGTTCTATTGTATCCGGTGCACTGTCAAACTTGATTTTCCATATATTATGATTAGATTATGATTTTTCGTGTTCACAATTAGCGTAAAGTTGAGATTTTGAACCCTTTTTGTTCATCAAAATAATAGAATAGAGATGTTTTACTTATTTTTCGTTCAAGATTTTTGAAAGTGTAGTTTAAGTCAATATATTGAAAGATCATTCCGTGATTATTCATCCAAAATTTGAAACTGAAGTTAAAGTTATATATATATTTTTTTGGTGGATAGTTAAAGTTATATATGGAAACGGCATTTTTCAGTCAGATCTTTTATTCACTGTGTCTTTTTTTTTTGGTCGGACTGTGTCTTACTATAGTACACTAAAATACCATAATTTGTATATAATTGTTTTTAAATATATAGTACTTTATGTATGTGTGTACCAAAGTTTTAAGCACATATATATTTTTCAAATAGTAATTATCAATATTCAAGTCGTTAATAATCATTTTATATTTTTATGTTTATGTAATATAAATAAGAGAAAAAAATAAATTTCAAAGCAGTTACTATAAATCAAACTATTTATTTCTAAATATAATAGAAATCGTAAAGTAAAATACTCGTGCGCAATGTGAACCAATTATCATATATATATATATTAATTGAGGAGACACTAAAAGTTCAAAATCCTATGTGTCATTCAAAGAGAGTCTTAAGTAACATTAATCATAGGTGTCATTCAACGAGGAACTTCTGGAACACATTAATTAAATCAACCAATCAAAACATTTCAATTTGTCATGGTGAAAATCTTTACATATTTTCAATATATTTAATATATGCGGAACATTGATGACAAAAATATATACTTACCAAATTCATTACCATATTGAGAAACTCAAACCAATTTAACTGATTTATGTAGTAGTATTTTGGTCAATGATAAAGTTGAGTTTTAAAATATTTTATAGTTATTAAAAAATATTTGTTTTTGTAAATATAAGATATATATCACTCAATTAATTTTTTTGTCATACATTATAAGACAATATTAGCTTTTTGGTTTTGTTATTGTAAATCAATTTCTTTCATTTTTATATTTTGTATACACTTAAAACGTAAGACCTAATCATTTATCTAATATCTTTTTAGTATGTATGATGCAAAATAATATATTTCTACTATACAATAAACTGAAATTTATATTTCCACGCCTGGCGTGGGTCAAAATCTAGTAGTAATAGAAATGAAGATAGTTGTTTTGTTTCTCTCGGATTGCTTAAAAAATAAGGAAACGTTGTAATAAAGACGCGTTTTTAATTGCGTTTTACAATGCAACTGTATCTAGTCAATTGCATTATTTTTGTCACCTAGTCAATTGCATTTAAGATTCATAACAATGATGATGATTATAGCTAGTATCTATATTTACAATTTAATTGATCGACTCATTAATAATAATTAATGAGAAGTATCGACACAATTCCCAGTGTTGACCAAAATCCCCCAAATTCTCAGTGCTTTTGATGAAACCCTAAAGTTAAAAGGATTGTCAAAATGGTTGCAACTGTCGCCCGCACGTTTGCATCCACACAAAAAAGAAAGAGAGAGATAAGTTAAAATGGTAATTAAACCATTTTTACTTTACACCCACACAAAAAAGAAAGAGAGAGATAAGTGTTTTTTTTCCCTGTCTCTTTTATCTTTAATTACCATTTACCAAAAGGCTTACTAAAGCAGTCCATTTACATCGGAACATCTATTGGATACTCAACCTTTTTAAGTAACAATTTCGGGTATAACTATTCAAGTCAATATCAACTAAATTTTCAAAGAAATATGAATAAAAATTGTAAATCTCTCTAGACAAACCCATCATACATTTGGACTAAAAAATCTAAAAGATTTGGAGCATAATTCATATGAAGAGGTGTTAATGGAAACTATTTCATATGAGTGAAATGAAGTACGTTTGCATACAAAAATCGGATCAAATTCTCGTGTGCCATAATCTTGAAAAACCAAATCACAAAACCTTGTTCTAACCCCAAATGCCACAAAATCTACACTATTTATCCTTCTACCGTTTAATGAAGGGTGAAAATACCCAAAAACCCTGTAAAACAAAATAAAAAAAATTAAAATTAAAAACAAAAATATCCACTAACATGAGAGCTTCTAGAGATTTCTCTTCCCCGGTCAAAATCCATATGAAACCAACCCCTCCACTAAAGCTCAAGGTCGGTGAAAGCTCCATTGCAACTCGTTGAAGCTTAATTAAGGTGAGTTCTCTTAATGTTAGCTCTAATCGAAGTAGTTTGTTAGTTATTTAACCAATTTTTGGTAGTTGGAATCAAAAATCGAAATATCCAAATTCATGTGGTTGAATTGGATTTCGATTTCTATGCATGCACATTGTCCCAATTGTAATTGTGTCGATTAGAAATTTGGATTGGTAAGTATTGTGATGACACAGTATTTGAATCGTAATTGCAATCGTAAAAGAAATATCTGGGGCTCGAATTGAAATCTTCACATTGATGAACACTGGTATTACTATGAACACTGAGTATTATGAACACTGTGTATTCTTAGGAACATTGGGTATTACTATGACTATGAACACGTAAATACTTAGAACAACTTGTTTTCATGATGGTATAACTGATTTAGTTTTAGTAGGTTTAATGATGTTTTCTGATTTTTTTTTCAGGATACAACAATCACAACCTTCTATTTTAATTATGGAGGACATTATGTCAAGAACATAGATGGAAATGATTCGACTTCAAGTGAAGAGAAAGTGTACCCACTATTGTTCAAGAGTTTTTATGCGGGAGAAATTAGTTATTCGATGTTATTGGATGGTGTATGCAATAACTGAAACTGAGTTTCATAGCACTGGACACAACATCTTTGAGACAAGCATATATATGCGATGATGATGATGATGTTTATGTGTATCTAATGTCAAAAGATACAAATAATTGTAGAAGTGTAATGCATGTGGAGGTTGAAAAAAATCAGTTGGGGAAAGGTGTAGCCACTAGAAGGAAACAATTGGAGAAGGCTAATATTGCAGTTTCAAGAAGAGACCAAAGTAATTCAGTTGGTTTGGATTACGAGAAATAAAATATTGCTTCCGCTATTCCTTGTAATGCTTTTACTCTTTACGGAGTGGATAAAAAAATTGGAAGAAAAACCTGAGGCAACAGAGGATGAAACTAATAAAGATTGAGAGAGTAATGAGGATGAATGAAAGATGAAATTGATTTGAAAGTTGGTAGAGAGTTCAATAACAAGAAAGAAGTGAAAGTAGTTATGGAGAAGGTGCACATAAAGCATCTTTTGCCTTCTACGCAAAAAAAAAAAGCGATGTCTAACCTTGAGAGCTAAGAAGGTACCCAACAAAATATCCCAAGAGGGAGACATAAAAAGACCCGTAAAGAGACTCCTAAAAGAACTTTTAAAGGGACTCCTAAAGAGAATCCTGAAAGGACTGGAAAATTGACCACTAGAAAGAAGATGACCTCTATTAGTGTAGAAGAAGGTGGCCCAAGTGTTGTGCCATGATTTTTATGTATTTTGTTTCTTACAATCTGCTGGACAACTAAGAACTACTGCTTCTTGTATTCGTACTACTAATAAGTGCTATGTTATGTGTGTTTTAATTTGGTTGTTATTTGAAATATCCATTGTTATTTGTGTTTGAAGTTGGCTAATATTTGAAATCTTGTATTTATTTGTATTTTAAATAACTATTTCTTTTAATTAATTGCATTTTTAATAATTAATTGTAATTTTATTTTCAAAAAAATATAAAGTAAGCCAAATTTATAAATAAATTGAACTAACTTTATAATTGTTGTTTATCTTACACTAAATTGAATAAAAAAAATTGAAAATAAGTTTTATCAATTGTAACACACAAATTGTTTATCTTCCATAAATCACCATATACTTATAAGATGAGTTTGATACTGTTAACTACCAAAAGATGCAAATCTTCATAGAAAATGTGTTATTGGACATATTATTCCATATAGACGACATTGGAAATGTGGTAAAACTTTCAAAACTCAAGTGGACAACTAAAATTTGTTCTTCTAAACCCTTGAACAACTAACAAAATAGCAAAAAACCTAAACAAACAACTATGAACAACATTGTAATACTCTGAAACTACTATGTGTTAAATGACGGTGCACATGTTCTATTACGTGGTAAATGACGGTGCACATGTTTTTTTGTCTTTATCCGTTTTATTATATATATTTTTTTGTTTTTATCTATTTTTGGTTTAAAATTAACTATTTCACTCAAAAAATCAAAAAAAATCCAAACATTTCTTCCCTAAATTCAAAAAACTAGGGTTTCGTGGAGAGAGAAACAAAGAGAGAGAGTGAAGCTTCAGCTCCAACCATTTATCAATTCCGGCTGATTTGCACCCATGAACTGAAAGTAAGTTCAATTCTCTCATTCTTTACTTCACATTGGGTTAATTTTGAAATTAGGGTTCTAAATTGTAGGATTTGGGGATTTACTTTGTTTGATAGAGGAATCTAGAGGAACCATGGTTTCCACTACAAGAAAACAAGACATTTGTGACTCCCAAACAAGTCACAAATGGCCCATTTGCGACTAATTTGCGACTAAAAATCGGAGTAACAATAGTTGAGTCGCTAATTTTTGGAGTCACAAATGAGTTGCAAATTTGCGACTATTCTGTGACTTTTTGTTTTAGTCGCAAATAAGCGACTAATATGTGTCGGTTCATAGCAGTTGTTAATTTGTGACTATTTAGAGACTAATATGGGTAGTGACAAAGTCGCGACTATTTAGCGACTGTTTTGTCACTCTTTAGAGATAAAAGTTAGTCACAAGTTAGTCTCTATGGTGTCACAAATTAGCCACCAAAAGTCACTGGTTTGATCAGTAATTTCTAACTGATTTGATACTAATTTGGTACCAAATGGGTCTTAATTTGCTACTAATTTGGTACGAAGAACATATTCATATTTGTTTGTTTTGAGAAACCAAAATAGAAAGAAGAAATTTCTCTAGATAAGGACAATGAAACAAACAATTTTTTATGCATACGTATTACATGATCTCACAAGTTATAAAACAAAATAAATTATCTAAAATATACGAAGATGTCTAAAGTTAAACCAGTTTCAGCAAATTTAACTATCTCACCGTATTGTTTCTCCTTGCCTTTGGTCCCTAAACTCTCCTTTCAAGACTTTTTCGAAGAGCTTCTCTTAGTAGATGGCTTTTCATCTTCTCATTTGTCTTTCTCCTCTTCAGTTTCAGCCTCTTCATGGTCACTTTTTACTTCTGGTGCTGCATCATCTTCTTCATGGGAATCCCTAGTGCCATCAGAGACGAAAGACAATTTTAGTGAAAGAGGGACTGAATCACCAACACTAATCAGTTGCAAGAATACTAATCTGGACTTGTGACAAATGAGCCCAAATGTTCTTTGATAAGTGACATTCTTAAAACACTAGAATTCAAATCCATTATTTACTAAAGAAGAGACTGAGTAGGCAACCTTCATCGATTGCATGAACTCTTGGCAATGACTTTTGACAAACTCTTTCCTGGGCTTGAATACCGGGCTCTACAAAAACCGACAGAGGCAGAACATGTTAAAAGAAAATTGATTGAAAGAGGAAAAAAAATGCATAGTAGAGCTGTTGAGCTCAATACAAATATTTGTAAATAAAAGTATAACGAAAACAATAAGACAAAGCCGTCAAGGCAGACATGGATGAGACACATGCGTCTGGTATAGATATGTTAATTTGCATTTCCTAACTGTTAAGAATTCGGTTAGACTAAAAGTGAGCAATTTCATTTCCAAAATTAAAGGCAGCCACCATAGGTTACACTATAGGTTAACTATCACCAGCTCTATGCAAACTGTGTATCAAATGAACATAAGAGAATCACTACTTGACACAGACACAAGAACGAAATCAGAAAACTTGCCTACTTATACATGACCCATCAATCCTAAGTGACAAAGCAATCATATCTTTGACACTAGAAGATTTGCTTTAGAGATCAATTAGAGGACCAAGAAAAAAACTACAAAACTGAAAACCAATATTGAAGCAAGAAGACATTATGCATAGCTAAACTCTTCTTGAAACCTTTGCAGCATGAGGCGCTTCTGCTCTAGATCAGTGTGGCATAAGGATCTAACTGACCGCGATGCCCATGTCTACCCTTCCTCCTTCCTTTGAAGGGTAATGTGCATTATATCATCCTTTGTAAACTCGACTAAATTAGCTCCTATTCGTTTTGAGTTTTATAGTTGGGATACTAAAAATAAAGATAAATAAGACATGTAGTTTTACCTCTGACTCAATAAACCTCGCTGGAAGATCTCATAAAAGATGAACTGAAGCCAGTAAGCTTCTCACCAACTCTAAACTTAAATATGTGATCTACCAAGAAACAATGACAAACACAAGTCAGACCATCACAAACTAACCAAATCCATACTCAAATATATTCATTTATCTTACTAGTATTATTATATAAATAGAAACTAAACGCCTGCACAAAAAGGATCTAATCGCCGAGACAGAAGAAAGGAGAAACTAACCGAACCATCCATATGAGAAGCCATGAACTCCGGCCAGAAGAAGAGCAGCAAAACTCGGCAAGGACCCACAACCAGCGCAAAAAGAAAAGGAAGCAATAGCCTTACATCGGAAATCACCCACCACGAGAAGGAATTGAGCCGAGGAAATGAAATCAAAGCTGGAAGAAGCCAGATCTACATAAACGCAAACGAAGAGATTCGAGTGAGTGAGAGAATGAGAGATGATGATTGAAACAAATTTGAGTGAGAGAGACGAAGAAAGTTGAAGATTTCTGGGTTTTGAAGATGAAAAGGAATCCACACACAAAATTAGGGTTTCTGTGAATCTCTCAGCCAACGGAACCGACAGGGAGAGAGAGATTACAGAGGTAAAAAAACGAAAGAGAAGAAGAATCGAAAGAGAAAGAAGAAGAATCGATGAGAAAGAAGAAGATTTGATGAAAAACAGATGAAATCGCCTCTGTTTCGAGAGAAAATAAAGAAATTTTGGGTTTACACAAAATGAATTTTGAGAATCACATTTGTTGTTTCCTAAGAAAACCAAACAAAAAAAATAAATTAGGGCTTTCATATATTTGGGATTTGCAAAAAGCAAGGAAACTTAAAAATTTTGGCCAAAATTTTGGCGGCAATTGAAAATTCTTACAATGGCCCACATTACGTACGGCGTCGCAGAGTAGTGGCTACGGAGTCACTAATTTGCGACTACTTTGTGACGCAATACAGTAGTGGCAAATGTATACCCTAAACCCTAAACATTTTGACAAAAAAAAGACCCATTATTCTTTCCAACCAATTTCATCAGTATTTCTATAATGTTTGTTTGATTCTAAAACTTAAAATACTAGTAACCAAGATTATAGATTAATCTTCGAAATATGAAGTGTAAGAGATGTATGATATAGATTTTTAGTTCTTAAGAAGGTATTTGTAATGCTTTGTTTTTTGGAAAATCTATTTTGATTTTTTTCCACTTCTATTATGTTTTTCTTATTACATTATAGTTGATTAATATGTAAATACGAATATAACTCATATAAACTTAGATTAGGATATATAATTATCCAAAAACATAAAGGAAGTGGGCAGTTAGTGGCAAAGTAGTGGCTATTTTGTGACGCTTTTGTGACTCGGTTACCTTTAATCCTAGATAGTGAGTGGCAAAGTAGTGGCTATTTTGCGACTCGTGGGTAACGAGTCACTAATTTGCGACTACTTTGTGATGCAGTACAATAGTGACAAATGTATACTCTAAACCCTAAACATTTTGACCAAAAACAATGACCCATTATACTTTCCAACTAACTTCATCAGTATTTCTATAATGTTTGTTTGATTCTAAAACGTAAAATCCTAGTAACCAAGAAAATTTAGATTAATCTTGAAAATATGAAAATTAAGAGATAAGTGATATAGGTTTTATGTTTGTAATAAGACATTTGTAATGCTTTGTTTTTTGGAAAATGTATTTTGAATTTTTTTCATCTCTACTGTGTATTTAGTACACACTTATTAGTTGAATAAGATGTATATACAAAACTATACTCACTAGGTTAACATAATGGTGTTTAATTTGCCTAAAACATAAATGTAGTGGGGGAATGAGTCGCAAAGCAATTGCTATTTTGCGACTCAGTTGTGACTCCAATACACGAGTCTGTTGGTAGAGTCGCTAATTTGTGACTCCACGTTGTGTCGCTAACGAGTCTCAAATTTGTGACTCTCCGTGCTGTCGCAACAGAGTCTCAAATTTGTGACTACTCTGCGACTCGAGTAAAACATTCGACAAACTGTCTCAAATCAGTCGCAAATTTTCGACTGATTAATGACTACTGGAATCAGTCATAAATTTGCGACTAAGTTGAGACTATGTGAAAAAGAGTCACAAATCAGTCACAAAATAGTTCCAATTGAGTCGCAAATATTAGTTACTAACTTGTGACTCGGAAATTAGAGTCACTAATGATCTGTTTTCTTGTAGTGTTCAGACATCAACGATTCATCTTCGGACGGACGCAATCATGGAGGAGATAATTTTATTGAAGAATAAAGTGAGAGCCGTAGAAGATCACCTTGGAGAATGGATTGGACATCCCGATCACATGTCCCCGGAAGTGTTGTGGGACTTGCTCCGTAGCTGTGATGAAGAGAAAAAGAAGCTTACCGAGACGGTTGAGAAAGTCGAAAAGACTAAGAAGGAAGCCACTGAGCTAATGAAAGTTGTTAGCAAACTTCAAACCAAGGTGTATGGAGAGAAATAAATGAAGCTTACCGTTGATGTCCTTTGAATCCTTGTTTGTCTTCTTGCAGTTTCCGTCTACTTTGTTCTTGTCTAAGTTATGCTAATGTTTGTGTTTATTTCTCAAACTATGTTGTTTCATGTTCGGTAAAACTTGGTAATTTCTATGTAATTTCTTGGTAATTTCTTGCTTCTACAATTGATCCAGGACCTCTAAATGGAAAGACACAAAATAACAAAAGATAATTTACATAGAATATATTCGTTGTTCACAATAGTACCCTAAATGACCAGTAGTTCTGATTAAAACAATTATTCTTACAAAACACAAACAAGCAAAGTTTTAAACATACCAACTAAGAAAAGTTTTAAAATAGATAGATAGATAGATCAATAGATAGATAGATAGAGACTTGCAGGATGCTCATTCAATCCTTCTTCTCCGCTGCCTTCTTTATCCTATTTTTGGTCATCATTAAGATGTAAGGAGACTTGGAGCACGCACATGATTTACTAATCCTCTTCTCACCCACCACGACTTGAGCAGCCTTAGCCTCAACCTTATTCCCATCCTCCATGTGAACATCTTCCTCATCCTCATCACCTGAAGAAGGAGCATCCACATGCCCATCACCTTATGCTTGCTCTCTATATGCATGTGGAAGAAATGCTTGAACTGTGGGTGATTATGAAACTATCTCTGCTCCCTTTCCTCTAGCACGTTATTGATATAGGCCATTGTTTCATTGATGAAACACCGTGATTGAACCTTAATTTGCCAAGTATAATGGGTGTCTTGGAAGTGCATATGCTCCGGTTCTAATGGAAGGTCATCCTCAAACAAATCCTGCAATCATACAACAAATGTCCTTAAATTGGATCCTTATATTTCTGTATAGTAATACCAAGTAATATCTAGTAATTCCTACTGTTTCTTTACGCTATAATAATACCTGGTAAAATCTAGTAATACCAAGTTTTTTTGTTTTCCATTCACAAAGTTTGAATCACATACCATTGAATCCGCCCCATCACTCTCTTCTCCATCCTCTGACCCAGAACGATGATTTTCACCATTAAGACCATCATTGTGTTATCTTCTTCTTCGTCACCATCTTCTTCGTAACCATCTTCTCCTCCTTCTTCTTCAGTAGCTTCTTCTTCATCATCTTCGCCGGATTCTTCTCCAAGACTTATTTCTTCTTCATCATTTCCGGCGGCTTCTTTCAAACTTGCACCGTGTTCAAACACGAACTGAACAATTAGAGAATCCCCAATTGGATCTACATCCTTCAGTGCCAATGACGGATTCTTTGTACGTAAGCGCCGTGGTGCCATTTCTAGGTCAAAAAATGGAAATTATTTTGAAATCGATGACGAACCCTAATCAAACTAAAAATCGAGAACAAAATTATGAAATTTGAACACACCTTACTGAAACTACTCCATGATGTAAGTTTCGGTTGTACGAGTAATCCTTGAACTCCCTTGTGTTTTTCCTTCAAAAATCTCCCGATTATCAGACTTTAATCGACAAAAAATTTAACAAAAACAGTAAAAGAGGAGTTGGGCGGTTTTGATCCAATTAAAGAGGAATGGGTAGTGATTCGGGTCGGATTCAGGTTGGTTGGGTCGTAAATTACGTAATAAGGATATGTTATTATGTCATTTACTTATTTTTCCGATTAAAATTAAATTAAAAATAAACTGTCTTTTTGCTCTTGGCATTTATGGTTTTAGCCGAGCCATTTGTGGCAAACGAGAATTTGATCCACAAAATCAACATTCTGTTTTTCTGTTTTTTTTTTAATGTTAATTTAAACGTCTGTTATGTCCAGTGCTATTGATCTTTGGAAAAATGTTTAGTAGCTACATCAAGTATAGCCCATAATATGAGTACACATTCGAAGAAAATTAATGTCACCTAAACATGTCGACATACACGAACAAACATATGTTATGGTGTCACCACCATAACCATTAATTAATCCGGTCTTTATTCATTAACGAAATTTGTTTAATCCGATCGATCTAATTAGACACTAACCCATATCCGAGACAAATTAATTGAGTTTTTAATCTGACCTAATATATAATTAGGTGATTCTCTCGCGTATGACGCGAATAAACTATTTATAATTTTGTATTTAATGTTACTGTTTAAAAATGTGAAAATATGAATTGGTTTTTGATTTTTATTGTATACATTGTTGCAGATTTTTTTTGTTATTTTTCTATGTCAATGATATGTTTTCTTAATAATATGAATTTTAGAAGTTTAAACTTTACTATTTTATTATTCCATATACGTAAGCCGATACTCAAGCTAAAATGTTTAATTCATTAGATTTTTCATTCTATTATACAGTAGAAATTCTAAGAATTAATACTTGATAAATTAATAAATTCGGTAAATTAATACATTTTGCTAGTCAGCAGTTGGGCCAGCGTAAATATAGCACAATTTGATAAAATAATAATTATTTGAAAAGTTCTATGTAAATTTATGGTCCCAATAATATCATAAATTATTTGGTATATAAATTTTATGCAAATATAGGTAAGGTATATTTATATATGATTTTAGTATTATTTGTTCTTTTCTCAAAACTAAAAATTATTTATAACTCAATAATTATTGGATGTAAAGACAAAATAAAACTAATCTAAGAAAAATATAGCTAATTATGAAATAAAAATTTCAAGTAAATTTGATCTTAGAAAATTGTGGAAAATTTCTTATTTCGGCCAATGGATAACTCTGTAAATTAATAAAATATCATAGTCTTAACTTTATTAACTTATAGAGTTTAACAAAATATCATAGCCTCAACATTATTAATTTATAAAATCTCTATTGGAAAGCTCTTCGTGTCTAGTTTCCGAATCATATATCCGATCGTTATTCTGAGGTAAGGTCTGACCTCAGCGTTGATTCGAAGTCAACGCGTCGATTCGTTTTTTCAGAATATCCTAATTTGGTTTAGGAAAAATTTTGTGGTGAGTTTTAGGTGATAGAGAAGGTTAACCAGTGGCTTTTGGTCTCGTTGAGGCTGTGATTAGTGCTGGTTGTGTTGTTGATTGATTGCCAATTCCCGAAAAGTTAAGGTGAGTGCTTGACCATGACTTCAGGGCAAGAATAAGTCGATATAACGTGGTTTTGTGGATTGATTGTGTGTTTTGTTGATTCGTGTGAGATAAATGAGATTGTGGATTTGTTGTTGTGTGTTATTTGGTGTTCTTTGTACAGGAAAGCGAATCGAGTACATCGAATTCGAGCCATGAGAGGAGAGGCTCAAAATCGGTGCACTGTGAGGTCGTGTCGATCGACACAGGAGGTGTCGATCGACACGAACAGGTTGAGTCGTGTCGATCGACACTGCGTGTGTCGATCGATACAAACATATGAGGTGTTGAACGACACTGCGTGTGTCGATTGATACGAGGCTTTGTGTTATTTGTTGTGCAATTCTGGTGAATATTAACTGCTTTGTGCTGTGGTTGTGTGTTGCAATGGTATTATATTTGTTTATTTGAGCCTGAGTGATACGTCGTAGATGGGATGACTGTCTCACTGAGTATTTGTGATAATACTCATGTGATTGTGCGGATAAGTTTTACCACTAAATCCAACTTCCTGCAAGTGCACATCAATCACAATTAGTATAGATAAGGGATCAAATTCCACAAGGACTTGTTAACCACACTATGAATTTTAATGAATAAAATAAAGCTATAAAAAAATATGTTGTCGTTTGAGTGATTGTGAATTAACACGGATGCAAATATGAAATAAAACTGAAATCAATGGGAGAAAAGTGTTAGAACTTAGGAAATCGCAGAGAATCATGCAACAATAATGATTGATTTAATCTAGGGACTTTAGGATATACCGCACCATCCAGGACTCATAACACGATGGTATAAACATTCCACTTTCGTGGCTCCGACTACTATATTCATTCACCCTAATAGACTCAACTTTCGATGGTTATTACAAGGCAAAAATATGCAAGATAAGTTCAAGTTATGATATTGTCCACCGAACTCCTTAACTAAACTTTCGATTGTTAAGACGCTAGGTTCATCAAATACTAGTTCCGGTCGATATAAAAGCTTTTGGAATCTATATCAACCTAAGTTCAAATCACTAAATGTGCGGTAAAGCAATTATGCATAGATTACAAGTAAAGATGAAGATTCTATTATTATCCCTAAACAATCATCAATCAATAATCGAATTATGAAACTCATTGAAAACCTAAAAACTAACAAGTGAATTACTCGGACATGGTACACGAAAAACAGCAAGAGATTGAAGAAAACATGATGATAAACTTTACTAAAAGAGTAGGGATAAGAAGATTCTTCTCTATAGCGAAGTACAAAGCGAGATCATCCACCAAAGCTCCTAAAACAAGATCTATGATCAATCCTCCAAAGGAGGCGTGGCTGCTGTCTTATTATGAGTAAAAAGTGTTTATAAATTTCGGCACACCCTAATCAAGAGGCTAAAAACAAGTATCTATAGTGCTAAGATCTCCTAGGGTTCTCCATAGTCAAAACGGTCTTTTCGGTCGAAACTGCCTTATATTCATAAGTCCAACCGACCTCCTCTCCAAGGCACATGGTGGGCTTTAAAAAGTCTTCAAATTGGGATAAGAATGGTCAGGAACATTGGAATTAAGGTCCATCAACGTTTGACTCCTTTATGCACCTTCTTCATCTTCGAGGCAGTTTGACATGTCTTTAGTAAATTCAGTGTATCTTCTACCTCACAGTTCCAAATAAGATAATTACAACTTCATTACAAAGCTGACTCAAAGAGCTTGAAATGTAGCCATCGTTATTGAAAATCCAACTTGGTTTGGTTGTCCGTCCGTAGCAAATATTTGGGCTCATTGCTTCTGTCCAAATCGACAAAGTGTGATATCTTGAGAATTTCGTGGCTTGGACTAAGTATTTGGCTCTTTAAACTTGCTGTAGCTTAGAATACACCTTTTTATGCTCATTTTGCTCCATTTTGATGATTTTCCATGTTAACACTTTAAAACGACAAATACGAGGAAAAACTACCTCTTTGGTGTAAAACCTTATTAAAATACTTAGAAAATGCTTTAAAATAGATAGTAAAATAGGTAAAATACTAGGTATATCAACTCCCCCAGAATTAAACCTTGCTTGTCCTCAAGCAAAATCCGAGAATAGAAGAGAGGTTTGAAAATACGGGAACTTACAATTTCTGATAAATGTAGCGTCGGCACTATGATTCGCGATCGGTTCGAGGGCATCCTTTCCATACGCCATCCATGAATTTCGCAGCCTGTTCCATATTTAAATAACAATCCTACCAAGTTTCAACGGCACTTTCAATTGACTCTAAGTGTGGAGTTTCTCATCAAGGAATCGTTAGGTAAACGGCTAGGTATAGAAAGGCTAGTTTAAGTGGTGAGGCTAATAAGTGTTTAGGGTTACCATATTCTCCGGGGTTGCACGATATTATGCAAAAAATCAAGAGAGAACAGACCTATTGAAGTGCACAGTCCTAACCACTTTGATGCCTTTCTCCCCCAGATTTAGATCTTTCTTTGGAAATCGCCGTTTTCTTTAAGATTGCCCCATTCTCCATATTTCTCCATGTCGCTCCTTTTGGGATGTTTTATTGGCCTTTGATTCTTTTATAGACACATTTTCCTTCCCCGTTCATACGTTTTTTTTTTTTTTTTTTTTTTTTACAGGGGAAAACGGTTTTCAAGAATGAGTCTAGATAAAGGCACTAAATTTTACCATTGTTGCTGATCTCAAGTGTTGGTTTTGCATTTGTACTCCACCAAATTTTGTAATCGCCGCATCTCTAGTGGTTAGAACTACGTCGATCCTCTTTCTCTCCGACGTTTTTACACATATCTGCATATGGATCATGAAAAGAGTGCATGAGGTCTGAAAAAGGTTAGGGTAAGGGTGTGATACCAACTAAAAATGAGCTGGCCATTCAAGACATATAGAGTGGTATAAAAAGGGAAAAAGTGTCTTGAACGTATGATACGTTTCCTGGTCTAACTCCTTAATGAGAAACAGTGAATGGTTAGTGTAAGTAGAGCCAGAATCAGATTAGTATTAACGAGATAAAACCAAAATTTGATGGGGCGAGTCCGGTCATGAAGGTTTCTGATTCGGCTTTCTAGAACTCATCTGGTGATAAATCACTGAATCATAGCATCTAAGCATACATTCTTGAAATTGTTTATGTTCCAAAACATAGTGTTTGGACTCACTAAAAATCGAATAAAAACATTTAGAAAATAAGAAAAACATAAGAAAAAAGAAAAAGGACATTAGTACGATAAATTCCCCCAGACTTAATTCACACCGTCCCGGAGTGAAAATAAGTTACAAGCGGGTGAGATTTGACACGATAAAGTAAAAATAAAAATAAAAATAAAAATAAAAGTAAAAGAAAAGGATAGATAGTTGTCGAAACACCTGGCTCAAAAGGTAGGCGAGAGTGATTCTGGAGTATCTGGAACTTCGGCGGGAAAGTGTTCTCCGTCGGATCCAAGATCGACAATCTCCGTATCGCCGGAATGAGCATCTAGCTCCGGCGTTGATCAGCCGTTGGTCTCATGGGCTGGCCACTCTTGGTGATGGTTGCTAATGGCGTCGTCTTTTCCGTCTTCTTCGCGATCACAACCGGATAAAAGTGATAAACTACCATACTTGTAATTGGTAGTAGTCTCGGTTCCATTCTTGGTTGATCGTTTGAAGAAGTGAGGGACCGTCTTCTTGACAACTTTGACAAGTATGGAAATCAATATCCCTTGCTTGGAAACCTTGGCTTCAAGAGCGACTCTCTTCTCCGTTTCTTCATGTAAACTATTTTTGAACCATTCGGTGGATTCGTGGTTGATTGTAGAAGTGGGGTGGCGGGTTCGGGGCTGCGTGTTGGAGGTTGAAGGTTGAGTTGCAGCGGCAATTCTTTCTCCGTGTCTTCTCTCCTTGATTCGCAATAAAGCTTGTGCGGTTTAGAAGAGTGAAACGCCTACAAGGGGGCAACCGGGAAGACGCGGATACCATTGAGTGCGAGGAGGATTCAAGTAAGGAACTCCTTCACTCAAGTCCGATAAATCCTTGTAGGGGAGAAAAATGCACTTCTCCTCTTCCGAATACGGTGGCGTGAAAAGATAACCAAAGGTGGTAGATTTGTCATACCATCCGCATATGAAGTGTTTCCTTTGAAGTGCGAGAAGATTGAGTTTGTTATCTCCGGTTAAGTGACGTTCTCCACTTAAGTCGAATCCACAAGCTTCTAAAATCACGGTGATTACGCTTCCAAAGTTACACGGCGGGTTATTTACTAACCTTTCCTTGGTACATTCATGCTTAACCGCGACCAATTGCTTTGCTAATAGAGAACCGCGACCAATTGATTCTCCATGAACGGTCCTATAAGCAATGAAAACTTATCAAACTTCACCGTTCCATACTCCTTCCTACTATAGATAAGTTGCGCAATGAGTGCATGCACATAACGAATCGCCGGATGTGTGATTTTGGCCGCTTTTGAAATTCCGGGGACAAGTCTCTCATTAGAAAACCTCATCCATTCATCGTAATGCGTGTCTCTAATGGTGTACTTTATATTCTCTAGGCATTCGAATCCCAAAATATCGCAAACTTCTTCAATACTCAAAAAAATGACATTTTCCTCACCGTAAACTCCAAAATTCCATCTTTAGCTACGGTCTTCTTGCCTCTTGGATAGACTAGTCTCACGGAAGCGAGAAAATCTCTTGCTATCTCTGCGTACGTTGGTTGTGAGAGAGAGACAAACTTCGCAAGGCCTAGCTCTTCAAGATACCATTCAACATCGCGTCGAATTCCGAGTAAATCAAG
Organism: Draba incana; assembly: GCA_963576765.1. Taxonomy (NCBI): domain Eukaryota; kingdom Viridiplantae; phylum Streptophyta; class Magnoliopsida; order Brassicales; family Brassicaceae; genus Draba; species Draba incana. The sequence continues at coordinate 11,553,095 of OY755215.1, read as the reverse complement.
AGTCTTGAAATCGATGGTGGACGTTTGAGGCATGACAAACTGTTTTAGGCGTGTAACGTAGTCCACATTAGCTTGAATTTTGGGTCCAACGGTCTTCATAACAACATTTGTACTTGAGTATCCACCGGTGTTCGATTTAGTCTTGAATTTCTGCGGCTTCCTTCGTGGAGGGACCGATTTTGGCACAATGGTTTGTGTGACCTCCACAAATCTTATTGTCTCATTCGTCTCCTCATCATCTTCGTCTCAAAGTTGGTAGTTCATTTCCTCATCATCTTCCCTCAAAATATCCTTTCCATTCTTCTTTGTCGATTTCGAAGATTTTCTTGAACGTGAACGACGTGGAGCTTGAGGCTCTCGTTCTCCAATTATTACGGGATGTTCCTTCGGTCTAAGGACCCTAGTAGACCTCCTTGTGATAGCCTTTCCTTCTGTTGGAATCATTACAAAAGAAAAATCTCGAAAAATTATGTTACGGTCTTGAAAATCAAAAATTCCAAAAGAAATGCTTCTAATGAGAATTTAATGTAATAAAAGCATAAGAAAGACAATAGTAACATATAAGAATAACAATCCAAGACAAAATATAATTAATTAATTAAAAATCATAATTTTCGGATTAATGCCTAAATTCTTATGAAAATTTGAAAGATTTTGCAATTAGAGCTCTAAAGTGTCAAATTTCAAGGCAATCCTATATAACTGTGACAAACCCAATTCAATGGATGCATTATGACCATTAGAAGCACCTAAATTCAGATTCAATTGATTGACCCAACAAATCAATTTTTATGAAAGGTGCACAAGGGTGATAATCATGCAATTAAACATTGAATGATGCAATTCTTAGTGTCTAAACAAGTTCTCTAATGAATTCTCTAGCAACCTAAACGAATTAAGTGCCAATTTTGAGAATTAAGAAATATCCATAAACTTGAAATTTAGACTAATAGGGGGTTTATAAGAAAACATACATTTGCTTTGGAGATAACGAATAAGGGAATTGAGATCCTAATCATTTTCTAATCAAATTTAAGTGAATTAAGCAAAAACCCCAAAATTTGGCTATTAGGGTTCTTGAGCTTGAACACTTGGAAGAGAAAGATAGGTGATGATGTTTTAATAATATGAGACAAAAGAATCCTAAGAAACCTTTAAAATCCTATTTTTATTGTTATTTTTGGTTTAAATCCGGTTAAAAGCGGTTTAGAACCGGTTTGAAAAAATTAAAAAAAACCGAAAATAATTGAAAAACTTACCCGAACCACTTACCTTGGCGTGGGACGGGCGGCACGTGGGAAGGCTCGAGGCGCGGGTTGGCTCCAGATGTGGGACGGGACACGAGACGCGGGGCGGATTTCTCACAGCCTCGGACAAAACCGCGTGTCCGGGGTCTGGGACTCGTGTGACGCTCGCGCGGGACGGTTGGAGCACTGGCACCAGACAGGGTCGGCACCTGGGGCAAGCGTCCGGGGTCTGGACGTTCCTTCGTCCTGCGGATCGGTCTCGGGCATGGGTCACTCGGCACTGGTCGAGACCTCGTGACCGGTGCTTCGGTCCGGTGTCTGGGACCGGTTCGGCATATATATATATATATTTTTTTTTTTTGAAATTCCTACAAAAACTAAAATAAAATTATTAGTAAAAATTTAAAACTTATGAAAACTAAAAAAATCAGAATTTAAAAACTAAAATAAGCATGAATAAAAATTAAAAATGTGGGTTGCCTCCCACAAAGCGCTTGTTTTAAGTCAATTAGCTCGACTCCTTTGTCGGTTTTTAGACTTGTGATGATTCCACTAAAGGAATTGTGGCTCCTTTAGCTTCCTTAACCTCTGGGTCCTCGACTTCTTTAGTGACCTTTGGCGGGTCTCCGTCATCAAGATCAATGACAATGCTCATGGGGAAGAGTTCAAAATGTTCTCAAGCTTTCTTTGAACGGCTTCAACATCATTTGGCTCGTCTTTACTTGGCACAAATATCTTGATCACAGTGGCTGGCTCATGGATGAATTTGTGCCTTTCTTCATCCTTTCTTTTGATGTTAGGAACTTCCACAGTGGTTACTATGGCATTTATTCTCTTGGAGACGTTCCTTTGCTTCTTCTTAGTTGATTTCTCAAAGGTTTTGACGCGGAGATCTTCTTTTCTAGCTTGAGGGCTTCCTTCTTTAGAGTGTCCAGGATCTTTAGTTGGTTTGATAACCTCCATTCCCACTGAATTTGGTACACTAGCAACATTCATAGCATAATAGAATATTTGCTTATTGATCATGGTGAAACTAATTCGTCGGTGTGGGAAGTCTATGACGGCTCCGGTTGTTGCTAAGAATGAAAGACCAAGTATCAAGGGTTTCATCTTTCCGGTCTTCATCTCCAAGACTTGAAAATCAGTGGGGACGTCTCTTCCTCCGACCTTAAGCATTACATTCTCTAGAACTCCAAAGGGCATAAAGGAGGATAAATCCACATATTGAATGCACACATTGGGCGTTAGAAAGTTAGAGAATCCAAGCTCTTTAGCTACGACCAAGGACATTATGTTGAAACTTGCTCACGTGTCGCATATGCAATCAAAGACTTCAATCCCATTGATGGAACATGGTATAGAAAATTTCCCCGGATTATCAATCTTTTCCAAAGGAATGTTTCTAACTCTTTTCTTGTATGATCTTCTAGATTCATCGTGGAGACGCTTCTCTACTGGTTTCAAAGCCATTATAGCTTCGTCTTCAATAGGGTTTGATGCACTCATGAGCTCATCTTCTTTGATAGACACCATGTTGACAAACGATTCTTCTCTCTCCTTTGGTTGTTTCCGATTTGCTTCGGTAAGTTGGGCTACTTGGACATCCATCTTAGAAAGGTGAGTAGCAGGAGATTCATATTTAGTGTTGAGGTCTTTATAAGCTCCTTCTATCACTCGAGACAATTCCTTCTTGGTTTGGTTTACCGCTTCTATCATTTGGTTTTTGAACTCTTCGAACTTCGAATCCAAGGTAGTTGGGGCTTTGGTTGAAGGGAACACGAACGGCT